>JASAOP010002783.1:0-90005 GCA_030849055.1 Crithidia thermophila
CGGCAGAGGCACGCTGTCGATCGAGAGCGGCGAGGGGGTGGCACCAGTCCGCGTGCGGGCGCAGGGGGGACGAGATGGCAGCCGCCGCCACCGCAGCTGTGGTGTTGTCCGCCCTCAGGGACGGTGGAGCACGGATGGGGTAGGTCGAACTCGGCGGATGGGTGCCCCGTGTGGTCACCTGGGACGCTGAGTGCACATCGGAGGCGTGCAGCTCGGGGAGCGACTTGGACGGGCCGGGGACTGTGGAGGACAAGAGGTCTGCACTGTCACCGCCGTAGGTTTTCGAGGTGTGCAACGGCGATGACATGTTTAACTGAAATTGCAAAAATGGATATGTACGAAATGTTTTCTTTTGTTTCTTTCCAAGTTTATTTTTTTTTTTAGGCGGTTGGTGGCGCAGTACTTGTATGGAGCACCCTTCACCTGGAATTGCTCTTCTGTTTGTGTGTGTGCGTTTGAAAACCGCTCCAACAGTATATATATAGAAAGGCTCTTAAACGGAAAAGAGGTTGGTTATGTGTCCAAATACAACAGTGAAGAAAGCGAAATTATGGAAGAAGAGCGCAACAAGGAGTTAACCTAGCGAATCCATATTTCCAAAATAAAAATGAACAACTTTCTCATAGCTACGGCAAGAGACAATACACAAGACCCCAAACTTCTCTTACCAGCAATACTGACCAACTTTGCTTGCGATACACATCACACACTGCGGATAACATACGACCGCTTTCGCTCAACAACACATTTGCTGAACCCGTCATTGCTATCCGTAAGCTTGCAGCATGAGCTTTTTGAGAGGCGCTAGCGTCGCCTCCCCTACCCGCACTAAAGGTCGCAGAAGAAATAGTTTTTAGGTTGCTAATAACACGGTTATTTTAAATATGTTTTTTGCGTCCCTGGCGGTACATATGAAAGCGGTGGACGAGGTAGTCAACATTAAAAAATAATAGTAATAACAGTAGTAATCGGTTATAGAATAGGAGAAAACTGTAGGGCAAAGGCACTCTAAAAGGAAAGTAGAAAGTTGGACAGCTCCAATTAAAACTCAAGTTGCAAAACACGCGGGAACGCACAAAGTATCCTATAAAAAGGGAAAAATAAAGCAAGCGAGTGTTCTAAAAAGACAAATGAAAAAAGAGAAATTAGTTCACTCAGTTCTGCCAGAAGTAGCAGATTAAAAAAAAAATCGGGGAATATTATGGTTAGAAAAAAATTAAAAAAAGAAGAAAACCTTACAGGGAGGGTTCACCAACAGCAAACAAACGAAAAAAAGCGAATATATGAGTCATCCCTCAATCCGTTGGGAAGACAACTTTTGATACACGAGACGAAACAGGGGGGAGAAAAGAAAAAAAAGAAAAAGAGACTTATGGGAGTGGCGCTAGCGTCGCAGCCACTGTACAATCACATTACAACGGGCGTGTGATAAAGATCACAGTGGTTCAATTGGCAATAATGAACAAAACAAAATTAAGAAGGTAAGTTAGAAGGAAAGCGAGAATCTAAAATTCCATAAAAAAGAGAGTAAAAAAAAAAAAAAACAACGTATTCGGACAAATAAAAATTTAAAGTTCAGAAAAAAGGACGAAAGGAAAAAAAGAAGAACCAGTAAAAAAAAAGGTGTTTTGGGCATGTGCATGATAGTCAAAAAAAAGCACTTTTAGAAATATATGAAAAAATAGATATACAGCAGGTTTTAAAAAGCCACATATACCCACGCTGTACGCAGAAATTCTTCTTTTTACTCAGCAGTTCAGTCGCATCACAGCAAAATACAACAATGAGGAAGTACCTCATTTCCTTTCTCCAAATAATCAATTGAAAGAGCCCTTTCCTTTGCATTCCGTTCAGCAGCCGAAACTAAAAAGAGAAGGGCCCATCAAAGCAGAAAAAAAAACCTTCAAAACAGACAGACAAACACAAACAATCACGCAGGAAGAAAAATTACTTCTGATGCGTTTACGCACTCGGCGACCATTTCACCTCCTCCTGCGCGGACAAGGCGACTTGCCGCGGACCGCGCAGGATACCGCCCCCCTCCCCGTGCAACAGCTTCTTGCGCTCGCGCTTCTTTTCCTCGTAGAGCGCCCACAAACTCGGGTACTCGTAGTTGCACATGATGTCGCGCAGCTCCTGCTCATCGACGGAGGCCGGGTGCAGCACGTAGAGATCCACCATCAAACTCCCTTTGCTGTATCGCACGTCCTGAATCGACGACGGCGGCACGTCCGCCGCGGCCGCCGCGTCGGTCACGAAAGCCTCGTGCATCGGCTCGTAGTGGTAGGTCATGACGTACTCCCACGCGGAGCCAGGAAAGCCCAGCAGCACCATCGTCTTCTTCATCGCGTTGTCGTTGCGCGGTGCGGAAGGGGTCTGCGAGAGGGAATTGAGGGGCAGTGGTGCGTCCGTCTCCGTAACGGCGGCAGAGGCTGCGGCTGCGGCTGCGGCAGGGGGCAGGTGCTGCTGGGTGACCATCATCTCATCCTCCGACTCGGCCACCCCACTCGACGCCAGCACCGCCACAGCGCCTTCGTCGTCGCCGTGCTCGTTCGACTTTTTGCGCTTGTTGCTGGACGCTGACGTTGTCTGCGGCGTGGGGCACGACGACTGCGGGCCCGCCGTGGTGGTGGTCGGCCCCTCCGCCTGCGCAGCGAGGCTGATGGAGATGGGCTCGAGCTGCCGGCTCCACACCGTCTCTGCCACCGCGCGGGTAAACGTGTCCGCCTCCCCCGGCGGCAGCGACGGCGACGTGGCGGTGACAAAAGGAACATCAGACGGGCGAGGCTCCGCCGTCTCTTTGATCTTCTCCTCGTCGACGTCGTGTGCTGCCGGCGCGGGCTCCGCCAGCGGCGTCGACTGCGGCTTCTCCTTCGCCTTCTCGACCTTGTTGCCCATCACCTTGTCCGATGGCAGGCTGGAGTACGAGCACGCGATGTGCACCAGCATATCCGCCACGTCGCCTGTGCTGGCGGTGTTGGCGACCGACGTGTCCTCCTCCGGCTCCTCCTCGCGTCGGGTGAGGGTGGGCGTGTGCGTGATGGACGTCGAGTCGCGGAAGGCGTTCATCGGCGCATCCATCATACCATCCTCGTTATCGTTGCCGTGCGTCGTTGTCGTGTTGTTAAGGTGACTCGTCTCACCGGGGTCGTCCTCCGTGCCAAGGGTGGTGGCCGTCGCCTCAAGCCGCAGCGGCGGGGCATCGCTGCCGTGACTGGCGGCGTGCACCTTCGACGCCACCGCGGAGGCTGAGGCGGCGCTGATCATGCCCGCACTGCTACGCTGGAACATCGGCGGCGCGTCTTGGTCCTCTTGCAGCTGATGAATGTGCTCGGTGTAGACCGGCTTCAGCTCCAGCATACCAGAGTACGGATCGGCGGCGCCGTGCGGCAGCGGTGCCGGCAGGCGGTACTCCTTGTCGATTTCCCCACTCTCCTCCTCGTCCTGCATGGCGAAGGCCGGAGGGGGTGGGGCGGTGGCGCTGTGGTCGGCCTTGTGGGTTTCAGGAATGGACGCGTCCGCCACGCTGCCCTGGTGGGCCAAGGTGCACACCGCCAGCTCCGCGCTGTGGCCCGTCTCCTCCTCCTCCTCCTCCACCTTTTCCTCGGTCATTTCGGTCTGGGCAGCGGGTGCAGCATCCGGTGCTGGGCTGACGTGCGGCGGGGCAAACTCAGCGGCGATCTCCTCCGCTGACAACGGCCCTGTAGACGTGGCGGCGACAGCGGCGGTCTCGATGTTGCCGTCATCGTGCTGCTGCTGCTGCTGCTCTGGCGACAGCTCTGGTGCCGTGGGATGATTGGCGCCCGTCTCGGAGTCTCCAATTTCGGCGTAGTCGTTCAACGCCGCCGCCTCCGCCTCGGGAGCTGCGGTGTGGTCGACGCTGGTGGTGTGCGTGGTGGTGGTCGTCGTCGTGGTCGTCGTGGTGGTCGCCACCTCCGTCGGCTGGTCGCCGTCTGCGTGGTCGGCCTCAGCGCTGTTGTACGAGGTGGGCGACGCGATCCCGTCCAGCTCGATTTCGAAGGTGCGCTCCGACACGAGCGCCATTGTCGTCGTCTGCGCACCGGCGACACGTGCGTCCGTGTTCTCCACCGCATCGTCCTCCAGCGGAGTCGTGCGCTGCTTCACAACAGCCGTGGCCACCGCACTGTCGGGTTGCTCTGCAGTCAGTGGTGCCTGCGAGTGGGCGGAGGCGGACTTTTGACTCTGCGCCAGCGGCTCTCGCTCTGCCTCGTCATCCAGGTTGCCGACTAGTAGCTGCGGCGGCGGGGTGTGGATGTCCAGCGGGCCCTCGCCGACGCGGTGGGTTGACGTCATGACCACAGGAGCGGCGACAACCTCCACCTCGGCTTGCATGTTCGACTGCGTCAACGTGTCCTCCACCGCAGAGGCGTTCACGTCTGTCTCGGCGGCAATGAGCTCAGCCTCTGCGGGGGTTGGAGCTTTGTTTTCCTCCGCTGATGGGTCCGCTGCGGAGGCGTGCAGGTCGTGGTTCGTTGACGAGTCCTCCACGGAGATGTCGCGCTTCAGATCGTCACTCGTCTGCGCAGCACGCGGAGCACTCTCCACTACGCTATTTGTGGCGTGGGCGGACGCGGCGGGTGCGTCGCTTTCTTCCTCTTGTGTCGCCGCCTCTTCTGCGGTTTCGCCGGCTTCTTCCTTCTCCACGGGGGGAGCATTAGAAGCGGCAGATGCGGCAGCGGCGTCGTCGTCGACCTCGTCCTTGGAAGCTGCATTCTCTTCCTCCTCCGCAGTCACGTGTGGGTGGGCCTCATCATGAGCACGCAGCACACCTGACGCTGACATCTCCTCCTCCTGCTGCTGCTGCTCCGCATCCACAACCTCTGCGTCCTCTGCACCGACAGCATCGCTGACATCTGTATCGGCCACGTCCTCATCTGACTTCTTTTCGTCCTCCTCGGCGTTGGTGACCTCAGCAGCAGCAGGTGCATCTTCTGCGTCATCCTGCGGCTCTTCCGGCGATGCTGGTGCGTCGTGCTCGGGGCTGTTCTCAGCGCTCACCGGTACCTCTGCGTCAGCAGCTGCGGCCTCAGCGCTCTCCTCCCCCACCTCAGCTTCCACCTCCTCCTCCTCAGCAACTGCCTCTGCATGAAGATCTTCGTCTTCTTCCTTCTCTTCCTCAGAGGCATCCTGCAGTGGAGTTGCAGAGGGAGCTTCAACAGGCTCCTCGACCTCCGCGGCAACCAGCACGCCGTCCGCGTCGTTCTTCTCCTTCGCAGAACCGTCGACGGAACTGTCAATTATCGTCTCAGCGTCTGACGGTGCGGGCTCTTCCTCATTGTTATTCTCCTCCTGCTCCTCGTTACACTTTTCCGGCGCGGGTTCCTCCGTGGGGTACTCCACATAGTGGGCCTGCAGCGGATGCGCGGACACCTCACTCGGCTCCAATTCCTCCTCCTCATTCTCCTCTTCGCTACTCTCCGCCTCCTGCACGAGGTCCGTCGAAGGAATAGGTGTGGCCACCACAGCATTTTCCGCTGCGGCATCGGGGTGGTCCTCAGCAGCGGCCTTTTCCTCGTGCATAGACGCGTCAGTCGCAGCCGTCTTCTCCGCATTCTCTGCGGCAATTTCGTCGGCTGCTGCCTCCTCCCCCTCCTCCTTGTCCTCCTCTGCGGGCGCCTCTTCGTGGGTTGCGACTTCAGCGTCTTCCACTGGAGCTTCTGCATGGATATCGACAGCAGCCTCTGCGTCAGCCTCCGGTTCAGCTTCGCGCTCAATCTCAGGCTCCACCTCTGCTTCCACCTCAGACGCTTCTCCCTGCTCAACTTTTGAAGGAGAAAGCGGCTCCGCTTCTGGTGCAGCTTCAGGCTCTGCTTCGCGCTGAGGCTCCGGCTGAGCTTCGTCTTCAGGCACCAACGGCTCAGCACCCGGCTCCAGTGACCCTTCAATTTCTGGCTTTTCGGGCTCCTGCTCGGGCACAGGCTCAGGTTCAGGTTGCGGTTCTGGCTCGGCCTCCACCGCAGTTTCAGGTGCGTCGCTGGCGTCCTCCTCACGCGATGCGTCCTCTGCTGCCTCCGTCTCCTCTGCGACACTTTCTTGCTCAACAGGAGCTTGCGGAATAGGTGCACTTTCCTCCTCTTCGTCGTTCTCATCACTTTGCACCTCAGGTGCAGCAACAGCAGCAGCGGGAGGAGTGTCTGCGTTCTCATCACTGTGAAGAGACTCGTGAGCATGATCGTGCTTCTCTACTGCACCTTCATAGACGGCAATGACGGCGATGTTCGGCGCATCGCAGGCCTCCGCCTCCCCAGCAGTGTCTTCTTCTCCTTCTGCGTCGGCATGTTCGCTCTGCGGTGCTTGCTCGCCCACTACCACTACCACAAGCTCTTCTTCACCATCTGCAGCTTCATCTTCGTCTTCGTGCACGGTGGAAGTTTCCTGCGGCACCACATCCGCGGGTGCCTCCTCCGCGTCGTGGAGGAGCGACGGCTGTGCGTTGGCCGTCACAGGGGTTTCGTTGCTGGTATTATTATCGATGTCCTCGGCCCCCTCCTGTTTCTTCTCCGCTGGCGGCGGCACCGCCTGCACGTGAACGTCCGCCTCCAGCTCCTCCTCTCCATGGGCAGGGACCTCCTGCGCCTCCGCCGTTGCCTCGGCAGATGGCGCGTCGCACCGGTCCTCATCGCCTCCCCCCTCCGTCACCGCTGCAGAAGAATGGTTGGCGCTGGCGTCCCGCACAGCTGTCTCAACGTCGTGTTCGTGATGCTGGTGGGTAATGGGCAGCGGGGTGGGTGTTCGCACCACCTCCGCCACCGCAGCCTCCTCGTCTTCGCCTTCCTCGTCCTCTTCTCCGTCTTCCTCCCCAGCAACCGCTGCATCGGTGGTGTTGGCATTGGTGCTGTGGTGGTGGGTCGTCGTCGTCGTCGGCGCTGTGGTGGTGGTGTGGGTGGTCAGGGCGATGGCCATCGCCGCCTCCATGGCTGCCGTGTCCTCCGCCAACGACGCCAGCCGCTCTACTTCGTCCACGGCGGAGTAGGCGGCTTCGCCAACACCTTCACCGGCACGCACCTCCACGCCGGCCTCTGACGATGTCAACGGCGGCGGCGGCGGTGGCGGAGACGCGCGCGGTGTCGGGGGTGGCGAGGCACTTGGCGAGGCCACCACCGCGTGCAGCTCCGCCCCGTGCTGCGGCGCCTCCACCTGGTAGACCTGCGTGTCCTGCGACCTCTGCGGGTTGTAGGAGGCGGAGGCGTCGCTGTTCTGCGCTTTGCTCCGCATCGCCTCTGCTGAGCGCCGCAGCAGCGCACCGAGGGCGTCGTGCTGCGGTGTGCTGGCTGGAGAGTTGCGGAACTGCTGCTGCTGCACCTGCGATGCCCCGGCTGAGGACATGCTGGCGGCAGCGAAGGAGTGCTGCTGCGGCTGCGTGGAGGACGTGACGGAGTCATCGAAGTACGGGTGAGAGGAGAGACGGTAGGCGAGGTGCGGCGGCGGCGAGGAGCGCGGCGGCGAGGGCGTCAGCAGGGCTGTCTGCGAGGCACCCCGGCTGGCCGAGCTGTCCGTCAGCCCGGTGTGCTGCAGGAAGGGCGAAGACGGCACCAGTTGGCTGGAGCCGCCTGTGATGTTGGTGTTCGTCGTGGTGGTGCTGCTGCGCTGCAGGACGGGGTCGTCAAAGTACTGCGCAACGGGCCGCTTCTGCTGCGACGATGGCGGCTGGCGGGATGGCGGGTGCGGGTACGGCGGCGACGACGTAGGCGGGGACGGTCGCACGCCGCTGGAGGCGCTGCCGTTGAAGCGCATGCTGGGCGAGTTCCACGAAGCACCGTACGGGCCGCCCGTGACGGAGCTTGCAGGCACCGGCGGCGGGCGCTGCGTTGTCCGCACGGAGGCCGAGGCGCGGTGCGGGGCGGAGTTCTTGCGGCCAGCCGGCGCGGCAGGGACGTAGCGGAAGCGCTGCATGCGGCCGGATGTTGGGTAGCTCGCACGGAAGTGCTGTTCTGCGGCAAAGCTGCCGTAGTCGCCCTCCGCGCTGCTGCTGTTGTGGTGATGGTGGTGCTGGTGCTGGTGCGGGTAGGGGGGAAAATGGTTCTCATGTTCGTCCATGACGACGTCGTCTTCATCCTCCTCCTCCTCCGGCTCCGTGCAGAGCACACCATTCATGTCCCACGCTTCTCCGAGCTGTTGCTGTTGTTGTTCGTACGTCTCCTCAACAGGGGCCTCCTCGTAGTCGTTATAGTCCGCCTCGGCGTACCGGTCGGCGGGTCCGCGGTAGTGCGCGCTGGGCGGGCCGCGAAATGGTCTGCGGTCGTCGTCGGCGTACTCGACGGTCAGCTGCGCGTAGTCCTGCTGAGACGGTGGCGGCGGCTGACGCGGCACGACGGGCATCGGCGAGCCTTCCTCGAGGTCTCTGTCGAACGGCAGGCGGCGGCGACGCGGTGGCGCGTTCACCTCCCGCAACGGCGCACGCCCCGCCGCGCTGCCGGCCATCCAGTGCGCCTGGCGCGAGGGGCTCGGTGCGGACATCGAGGCCGACGCAGCGGACGGCGGCGGCGACGGGCGAGCGAACGGCTGCGGGCGCGGCTGCGACTGCCGCATCGGCGGCTCCGAACTGCGGCGCTCGCGCGGGGCGTCCGACTCGATGCTTGGCGCCACCATCACCGCGCGGAAGACGGTGGTGGCCAGCGGCAGCGTGTCGGCGCTGAGCTGCACGTACTGGTTAAAGTCCGTGTCGAAGTAGTAGTACGCCTGCGGCACGCACGGCACGCCTTCCATGGCGGTGCCGTCGACGGAGGCCAGCGCGACGCAGCGCAGAAACGACTCCGTCAGCGCCCACGCGTCCTCTGCGGAGACGTCGGCGGGCAGCACCGGGGCGCGGCACTGGACGGAACGCAGGACACGCATGTCCGCTGGCGAGCGTGTGGTGGCGGCCGCCATCATCGCCTCCGCCTCCTCGCCGGGAGATGCGTAGTAGCCCGCCAGAAAGGTGAGGCTGACGTCGACTGTCCACCACGGCGCACGGCTGCCATCGACCGCGGCCTTCTCTTCAACGTCGTCCTCGTCCTCGTACTCTTCTTCCAGCCCCGCGGCAGGTGTGGTGGAGGGCAGAAGCTCCGCGGCACCGTAGCCGTGTTTTGCGCTTGCCGGGTCAATGTCCATCTCCTCCGCTTCCGCCCAGTCTGCGGCGAGGCTGCCGTTGTTGTCGTTGAGCGAGCGGCGGAAAGGACCTTCTGCCCCAGTGGATGTCTCGCTCGGGTACTGGATCGCGGAGCGCGACGGCGTGTGCGTGCTGCCGCCGTGCCGCGACGAGGCGAATGCTGTGACCGCCGACACGTTGCCGCCCTCCTCCTCCTCGGCCATGATGTTGTCGGCGCTGGCGCGGCGCTCGTGTGGTGGTGGTGCCGCCGCGACGCGCGAGTTGGGAGTTGGCGGCGGCAAGTACGGCCTGGCGTAGCGCTCCGCGGCCTTGCGTCGTGCATCCACGCCGCCGTCGAAGGCATTCATGCCCACCTCATACCCTGTCGAGGACGGTGGTGGTGGTGGTGGTGCCATGCTGCTGGAAACACCCCCACGCAGCATCTGCGTTTGACTAGAGTACGCGCCGGGGCGAGACGCGCTGGGAAGAGCGCCGGTGGGGTAGCCACCCCCTACGCCCGCCGGAGATGCCGCAGGTGGCAGTCGCGCTGACCCACGGTTGGCGGGTGCGCTGCTGGGCCGCTGCACAGCCCCACCGAGCCCGGCGCCGGACCAGGTGAACGACGTGGCGGCCAACTCGGCGATGGTGGGCATGCGACTCGCACGCGGTGGTGTGGGCAAGGGAACGGAGCTGTTGGCGGACGGGTACGCCGGACGCATCGTGTCGGTTGCCGAGGACGGCCGTGAGGCGCGGGGCAGGTAAGCGCCCTGCGTCCAGATATCGTCCTCGCGTAACGCGGGGGCACTGGTGCGGCCGCGTACCTTGTAGAGAAGGTCTACACCGCTGCTTCCCGCGACGGCGGAGGTGGCGCTGCTGGTGGGGTCCATCGTTGTCGTGTTGGTGGCGTACGGTTGTTGACGACCCGCGACGTGCCCGGAGGACGGCCGCGCCGGCGGCGGTGGCTGCTGCTGTGCGTAGCGCGAAGGCCCGTTCGCGTAGTCGGCGGACTCGTTGTTTCGGCTGGAGACGTTGTAAGGTGACTCGTGCAGCGACGAGGAGACGACGCTGGTTCCGCCCCGCGTGTACGCGTCCGTTGCCGCGTTGCGGCTGCTCATCTTGGACGCTCGAAGGGGCTCTCCGCGGTTGGGGAGTTGCGAGGTGTAAAAATCCTCGCCGACGGGGCTGCGATCACGACGCAGGTAGTACGCGTCTGCGCTGTCCGTGTTGAAGAACATGGAATGAACCACCTAATGATGTTGTTTCTATTTGTTCCGTGAACGTTCGTTACTTCACGGCTCTTGTCTCCTTCGACTTCCAAGTTTCCTCTTTTCGACACGGGCTCCTCACTACTAATTGCAAAAGAGGAAAACAAAGAGTCAGAAAAGGCGGAAGGCAACAAGCGATGGGTTACAGGCTAAAGTGGGTTTTACTATGTGAAAAAGCCACTTCGGCGCCACAACTTTAAAGGTCAAAGCACACTCTAGTGTATGTATAAGCGTGTGTGTGTGTGTGGGTTTGTCGGTGCGGGGTAGATCCACGCAGCACAATACAAATTTAAAAGAAGTTGTGTTCCACACAAAGAAAAAAAAAGAGCTCGCTTTTTTTGTAATCGTGTGCAGGGGGGTGCTAGATTGCTTATAGAGTATATCTCACACGCTATCTTTTGCTGCCTCACGAAATGTGCGCCGAGACTCCAATGTGAAGAAAAAAAAGTGAAAAGATGTAATTTACTTAAAAAAAAAAAGAGATAAACTTGATTTGCGCGTAAGGACGACGGAGTCAAAGATGACTAATTTCGTTTTTTTTTTTTTCAAGTTCCTTTCTGCCCTCTCTATCTTTCGATGTCAAACAGGAAAAAAATAAGAGCTCGATAACGCAACAGCTGAAGAAAAGAAAAAATACGTTTTGGAGCTTATTAACAACAACGAAGCAATTTAAAAGGAACACCCAGGTGAACTGCTCTTCTTCTCTTATACACTTATTACGTATCTTCAAGCGCGCAAATAAACAACTTTGTTTTAGACCGCTTTTAAATTGAAGAAAATTTACAATGCAGCCGTTAGTCGCAGGAAGACAAAGATGAGAGAAAGAATAGAATTACAGGGGGAAAAAGGGGGCGCTTGTTGCAAAATGAAAAAGTGAAATACTTTGATGTTGCTTCTAGAAAACCAATACTAGAAGAAAAAAAAGCTCTCAAAATCAAGGGATCTACAAATTCTTCTTAAATTGCTAGGTGCTATGAACGTTTTGCTCTTGTTGGTGAAAGAAAGAAAAAAAAAACGAGAAACGGTGGTGCAACTCTTTCGTTTTAAAGGTGCGCGCTGCTGCCGATGCTGGTAAGTAAAGCTTTGCTCTCGATTCTTCGATACAACTTGATTCTTCTTCTTGGTTTTTATTTTTTTTATAATATTTAGCGGCGCCGGCACGGCGGCAGGTTTGGAGAGCGAGTGCCGTACTCTGGTATTTGCTTGAAGCTATAACTGATCTATTGGTGCTTTGATAAGACGGGAGCAGCTTCGGAAAGCTATCGTAAAACAAACAAAGGCGAAAGCAATAAATAAAAAGAAAAATTAGAGATAATATCGCGTCCGCTGTCAAAGCAAAATTAGAAAGCTCAAAATAATACCAAATAAGTGAAAAAAGAAGAAGTTGAACAGTAGCCAGCCTAAGCTTGCGTGATGTATCTACAAAAACGAAACAGTGACAACTGAAAAAAGAGACGGTTGAATACGACGACTGTGTAAATCAGCGAGTAAAGAGCGGAAGAAAGGAAAGCCGATTAGATTAAAGTTAGAGATAGCAAGCCAGACGGCATCAAACGACTCACAGACGCAGAAGGAAGAAAAACTCTGTCGCAGTGCACTGGAAACCCGCGAGCGCGCTTTTTTTTTTTTTCTGTAATCTGTTGACGTAAATCAAAAGAGTACAGCGCTGCGTTTACGCCACCAGCACGAGAGCAACAAAATATATATGAAACTAGCGAAAACAATTTTTATGCTGGAAAGTGTTTGTGTATAAAAAAAAAAATTGTTACGATTAAGAACCACTTTTTTCTTTTTTTTTTTGCTCGCAACGAAGTAGAAAAGGGGACCAGGGAAAAACAAACAAAAAAAAGACAACAATCTAAACACTATTGTTGCTGTTTTGAGGAACACCAAAACGTTGAGATAATAATTGATTTTTTGTAACATCCCATCGGAAAAGAGGGAGGGGGGAGAGATAAAAAAAAATAGTGGAAAAGTTATGTACGCTCAAAGAGAGAGAGAGAAGGAGCGCGTGCAGATGATGTGCCGCATGCATAGTTGAACAATTCTTCTCATGGAAGCACTTCATGACTAGGCAAAACAATGGTCAAATTTTCCCTATTGAGCCTTGCAGCGCGCCAATCCAACTAGCATTGAATTCACCAACGGGTTTTGAGTCTCTGCAGCTACGCCCTGCTCGTCGCCTTCTCTTCCCCCTTCGCAACAATACGCGCAGCGTAAGAAGTAGTAAGCGTCAATCAAATAATCTATCCAAATGTTTCTGTTACTCTTTTTCAACAGCTTTTTTTTTTTTTGCAAGCAGAAATACACCTACTATTAAATTTCTTCTCAATCTGCGCCGTCACGCATTCGTTTCTCCGCATTGTTCCTCTGCTTTCCACGTGCACCGTTACTGTTGTTGCGGTTGTAGCGAGCATTGCGCACAGCACCACTTCCCTTCATCTCCCATTCAGCGCGCTCGCGGCGCTTACGCAGAAAGGCCTCCACGCGAGCCCAAATTGCCTCTGCCTGCGCTCCGTGACGCTCAAAGCCCTCCACCGCGAGCCTGTATCCTTCGTCGGACTCCCCCATCCAGAAGCGCTGCTTCTCTTCTCTTAGTTGACGCGAGGGTGACGCATCTGATGAGCAACTGATAGAAGACGCACACGCAACTTCTGGCATTTGTGCGGCTGTGCTGGTGGGCAGCGGTGAAACACGTGGCGACAGCGGATTTAGCGACTCGAGCAAGCAGCGCTGCGCATCCTGCCTTGACGCTTCTGAGAGCAGCACTGGTGCGTCGACCGTGTCGAGCTTCCGCGAGCCGGACCGCACGTGTGTCCACAGCACATACACCGGTGGCTTTGCCAAGTGCATAGTCTCCAACAAATGCACACGGCACGACTGCGCTGATGAGGTGGTTCCTGCGGCAGCGAGGGCGGTTGTCACACCGAAGACGTCGTCAAGGCACCGCAGGAGAATGAAGAGACTGGCGCAGTGCGGAGCGCCGTGCACCAGCATGACTGCACCACCATCCGCCACATTCTCCAGCGCCGTCGTCATCTGTGGCACGAGGAGGCTGAACCACGGCAAGATTGGAGCAACGAAACCAGACGACGTGACGTCTTTCGTGCTTTGACTGCTGCCGTCGCCAGAACACTCAGAAAACGTTGTCTGCTCTTCGACAGTGGGAGCGCTGGCTGCTGCACCGTTTGCCGCCGACGCCACCGCCTTCTCCCACCGATCGCGTTGTCCGTGGTCGAGGACGGCGCCACCGTTGACGAAGTGAAAGTGCGGAGCCGTGCGTTCTGAGCCACGCAGTGCCATCTCCGCCCTGACAAGGCGCGGGTCTTCGCCGGCTGGTTGCACTCCAGCATGCGTCGTTGTCGTCGTGTACGCTGCTGACCGCCTCCAGCTCGAAGACGGCTGTGTCACGTCACCGTCCAGCAACACAAAGTCACGCGCGTGCTTCTCGGTCGCGACCAAGGTCGGGTCCACCTCGATGCCGCCATTCGCGCTCGCCAGCGTCACGCCAACACCCTGCCAGTGCAGATCCTCAAGAAGGTACTTGGACACGCCGCCCGGTGCACAGCCCAGATCCAAAAAGAGCGGGCGAGCGGCAGACAAGGCAGGTGTTGCTGCTGCTGTGTTTGCGGTGGACGCTGATGGTGCCTGTGACTCGCTTGTCAACGCAAAGAAATCGGGTGCGGCAAGTCGGGTGATGCGTCGGGCGTGTTGTCGGTACCGCTCTGCCAGCGCTGCGACATCCGCCTCCGCAAACGACGTGGCACCGAGACCGGAGGTGCCGGTGCTCTTTGCAGCCTGCAAAGGGGGCGTCGAAGTGGTCGCGTTCCCCTCTCCTGCATTCTTTTGAGCGGGAGGTGTGGTGTGGGTCTGACGGCGTGCGTACCACGCATCCATCGCGGCCGACTGCCACCCGCGCTCCCGCTCTTCTTGCAGGCTACGAAAAGCGGCGGAGCAAGTGTGGAGGTAGGTGCGCCATCGGGTTGCAGTGTTCAGCACGGGTGTCGCGGCTTCGTGCGGCGGTGGTGCCGTGCCCAACTCGGTTGAATGTGTGTTTGCGGTGGAGCCGACCGATTCCATGGTTGGTACAAAACTGCGCAGCACAAAAAAAAAAAAATAAAAATAAGACCTTTTTGCACAATACAGCAAGGTGACAAGAGAAAAAAAAATAGGACGAGCAAGGAAAGTTGCAGACATCAAAGTAAAAAGATTCGAGTAGGAGATATTCCCACGTAGATATCCTTTTTAAATCTAAAGCAGATAAACAAAAAAAACTCTTTGTAATGCTTCAGTCTATCTGCTTAGTTTTGTTTTCTTCAGAGTTCCCTTTAAGATCCGCTGGACGCTTTGGCAGAGAAAAACACGTTGTTTTCGACGTTAACGAAAGGACTTGCAAACAGTACAAAAAGCGACGTTGAGGCAAAACTTCGCGCACAAAACAGAAAACACTAATAAAGGTGTAAGAGCAAATAAAAAGCCCGAAAAAAATTTAGACGGCTCGCCGCACAGCACGGCTTCCGTAAAGAACATAAAGATGTGAAGAAATCGTTAAAACACCGATTTTTTTTTTTTTTGATGTGGTGAAGATCACTGTGAATTTTTGTCGGGGTAAAGGTACAGTGCAGAATCCCCGTAGTCACGCACATAGGTTTTTTTTCCGCAGTACTGACACGACGTAGCAGAAATACCAGACAAAAACACGTAGCAAGCCTGTGAACAAAAGCACACGAAAAACGGAAAAAAAAACGTGAAGGCAGCTGAAATCTTACTTCGCTTGCACCTAGTTGGCCGCAGGGTTTTTCTTGTTGTGCTCCAAGTTGTACACGTACATTTGCTTCAGCACGCGATCGGTGCACTGCCCAAAGGCGACGTTCTCCTTAAAGCAATCGGAGGCCCACTTCTCGCCCGCCCCCTTTTGGCACTTGACCCCCGCGTCGTACTCCTTCTTGCAAAACAGCTGCGCGATGCCTTCGAGGTAGGCGGACTTTTGACGCTGGCATACGAAGTTAATGTCATCGTTGATGCGCGACTGCAGACACTGCTCGAGGGCAACACGCTGCGGCTCGTACTCCTCCGCGAACCGGTCCGCCAGCTTGTTGAACTCCTTGGTGTTGCGGGACATAATAGGAGGGGTAAAAAAAAAAAAAAAGGGAAGTGTTGCTTCAGTGAAAATGAGTTGCAATTGTTTAAAAAAAGGCACAAATTCGATGAAAGGAAGAATCAAAGAAAGTTTTAACAAAGTACTGAGTGGATATAATTCGCTTAAAAAAAGATAGTAGCTGGCATCCAAATTGTTGTTTGTCGCGAAGACGAAGGTTTGCTGTAAGTTTGTGTGCTCATGAGAAGGAAAAAAAAAAAGCGGCAACAAAATGCACGCCTGCCGCGGTGCTTTCCCTGTTCTACAATGGCAGAGACTTCAGCCATAAAATCAAGACGAAACGAAAATGCACAGCACTCTAGCTGGTGATTCCTCTTTCTCCTATTTCTTTGATCATTTGGCATTTAAAAAATTCTTAGTAAAGTTTTTGTTACACCAACACACCATGTTCGCACATCGCACGTGCGGCCTTAAATAACAACAACTTTAGCATTAAGCGTAATTACCGTTAAGTCGAATACCAGACAACAACAAAACAAACGCACTCAATTCTCATATGATCAACGTCCAGTTGCACGGCCCTGCAGACTTACTGAGTGGCGGCGGTGTTGCGGCGTTCCAGAAACATGCGCACGCCTGTCGTGCCCACCAGACGACCAGAGAGCACCGCGCGGGCGTGCAGCGCGCTGCCTTCATCGGCGAAGGAGACGAGCAGCTTGTGCCGCGTCTGCCCGTCGTAAAATTTGCCCTCCTCCTCGCCTTCCGCCTCGCTGTCGTTGTCGGCATCGCGGATGGGCGAGGCCGCCGCCGTCGTCGGCAGCGGCTCGTCCGGCGTGTCAATGAAGGAGAGAAAGCCGGGGATGCCGCTCAGCGCGCGCTCCGCCAGCATCTGCGACGCCGCCGGCACCAAGTAGCAGTCCACCAGGCACGCCTCCGCGCTGCACTCGAGCGCGCTGACGGGCACGTACTGCACCTTCCAGCGGCGGCCAAACACCTTACGGTTCTGCAGCTGGCGGTAGAGGAGCTGCGCCGTCGCCTTCCCTTCGACCTCGACGCACATCGTCGCATTGCCGATCTCCTCCACCAGGTTGACGTCCTTGGCCAGCTTCTTGTGCTGCGTGGGTGGGACGAGGCGGCGCACGGTGTGGTTGTACACCTTCTTGAAGTTGATGGGCAGGTTGTGCAGCAGCACGGAGCCGTGGTAGATCACCGGGTTCGCGGGTGATGCCTCAGCGGCCGCCTTTGTGGGCTTCAATGACTCCTTCTTCGCAGACGACATCTTGTTTTTTTTTCTTTTTTTTTATTTTTAAACGAGAAAGAAAGGATGAGAATGACGAAAACGATGAGGAAAAAAATTGACTCGCGTCAATGTTGCTGACGAATGTGCTGGACTAAAACCTCTTAACAAGAGAGTTTGCGACGGCGAGGAGAAGAAAAATGAGACGAGAATAAGAGAACTTTCATTGGATACGAAAAAAGAACATCGTGGCAGCTTCTGCCAACACATACACATTGTAACAAGCATCCTCGCCGAATGGCTTGGCGACGAGCAGAGAAAAACTCCTATGGATCAATCAAAAGGCATCGCTTTCTACTTTATCTGCAAACGCAAAGTAAATACTTAAAATAGCATTTCCATTGTTTGTTTTCTTTTTTTCCCAAACTACTTTTTTTTCAGTTTAAGTATAAGCAAAAAGCATCAAGGGTATCAGGACAGATAAAAAAAAAGAGTTCAATTGCTTCCTCCCGAACGAAAACTGGCAGAGAAGCGTCGCCACCGCTTCCTTCCTTACATCTACCATTCGAACTCTCCAATTTTTTTTTCTCCACGTTGATTAAGAGCATCTCGGAATTGTCTGATGCGCAGCGTAGAGCCACCTCGCCAGCTCGTAATTATGAAAGCTGGTAGGGCACGTGTCCAGCACAGGCGGCGGCGTCGGTGCCGGTGTCGCCGGAGCAGCGTTGACAGCCTCGTCCGCTGCGTTCTCTGCGGTGGTGTGCGCGGTCGAGTCTGTCGTCAGCTGCTCATCGCCATCATCGCGGCCACCGTCGTCCGACGATGCCGAGATGGCTTGACGCGGCGCCAGCCACGACAGCCTCCGTGCTTCGCCACAAGCTATTGCGCCACGCTCCACGCGCTCCATCAGGCGGGACGCGCAGGCCGCCGTGCGCGGGTGCAACTCCGCCTGCTGCAGCATGCGCACACACCACAGGCTGACGCCCATCGGACATGCCCGCTGCAGCGCCGAGAAGCACCGCAGCACCTCGTCGCACTGCACCTCCACGCTATCCTCCGGATCGTCGTCACTATCATCGTCATCGCTGCTGCTGCTGTTGCTGCGTGCATCCGAGGCGGAAGGCGAGGAGGGGGCGTTGCTTCGAATGCCGAGGTGCACGTGTGGCGGCAGGCTCGACAGCGGCGTGAAGGGGCTGCGCGCGCTAGACAGCGAGTCCACACGCACGCCAGAGTGATGCTGCGCGTGCTGGCGATCACCGTCGCCGTCGTTGTTGTCGGCGGTGATTGGGTTGCTGGCGTGCCGCCGCGCCGCCGTAGAGCCCTGCGAGGTCAGCTCGTGGAAGTTCTGCGTGCCGCGCCGCCGGTGCACTGCCAATCCGCGCGGGCTGCCGTTGCTGCTGCCGACGCTGCTGCTGACGCTGTTGTCGCCGCAGAAGTCGCGGCTGCTCCCGCTATCCTCGCTGCTGTCCCAGTCATCAGAGTCGCTGCCGGACTCGACCAGCGTCGACAGCCGCGCCAGGCTCGTCGCGATGGTGCCGAGAAGAAGGTGCCGCAGTCGCGGGCGGGCAACGCGGCGGGCGTAGCGGTGGCGCTCGCTCACGCCGTCGTGCACCGTCAGCGGCCCATTCGAGTGCGCCGGTGCCAACCCGCGGCCACCGCCGCTGCTGTGCTTCATCGTAGAGGAGGGCGGGGAGACGGTGTGGAAGGGTGAAAAGGCCGGCATGCCTGGTGGACCAGCCGCCTTACCGTCTGCCTGCCCACTCCCGATGAAGTGCATCGCAGACAGCGCGGCCTCCACCGCCACACGCCCCTCCGTCGCGTCGTGCGGCAGCGTGGCGCTGTTTCTCGACGGCACCTCGCCACCGCCGCGGTGGGCTTTGGCGGAGTCGTCCAGGCTGCTGAGGAAGCTACGGCTCTGGCTGCTGCTATGACCACCAGAGCTCGCGCGACCGGCGCGACCAAAGGTGGGGCGGCCGCTGCTGCTGCTGCAGCTCGAGTGCTCCTCGACGCTCACCCCGCCATCGCCGCCTTCGTCATCGCTCCGGCTGCTGCTGCCGTCAGAGGTCGACGTGCTGACACTGCCACCGCAGACGTCCAAAGCCTCCACACGTTCCTCCACGTCGGAGAAGTCGCCCCAGTGCGCGTCCAATTTTTCGAGGCCCAGCGGCCGCGGGTCATCGACGCCGCCAGCGTTCAGCCGCGGTCTCGCGTCGCGCGCGCTCGGCAGGAAAATTGGCGGCGATTGTGCCCGCTGCGAGGCCTGCAGCGACGCCGCCGCAAGGTTCTCCGCCGCAGTGCCAGTCCACCGTGGAGACACCGAGGCGTTGCTGGCCTGCGTGGCGGGAAATGGCGGTGGTGGTGGCGGTGGTGCCGGGAGCGCAGCCGCGCCTCCCACACGCGGGTCGCGCAGTGGCACATAGGTGGACGGCAGTCCCATCTTGACGTTTGCCGACTGCTGCGTCAGCGGAGGCGGTGGGGTGTCGCTCTGAATGCCGGGGCGCGCTGAGGTCAGCAGGCGCGGCGACGGTGCAGTGTTGCCGAACCCGCTGAGCGCGCTGGGCAGCACGTAGGGAGTCCCATTGATGGACCCTCCAGGCCCAATCGCCCAAAGCTGCGGCGCAAGGCCACCGCTCTCCGCCTGCTGCTGTGACTGCTGCTGCGCAGACGGGGCACCGAGGCTGGCGGACGTTGACGGGGGACGCGGGGAGAGCACGCCGTAGAGCGCCTGCCGCGGGGAGACGCCCTGCAGATAGCGCGTCCCGGCCGTGGACTGCCGCAGCAGCGCCCACGCGTCGTCCGCGGTGAAGGGCAGCGAGGCGTCGAGGAAGGGAGGGGCCACGACACCGCCGCTGCCGAGGCCGCGTGGGTCGACTCCCGTCGAGCCGGGTGGGAAAACAAAGGAGCCCCAACCGCCCCCACCACCGGCACTGCCAACGATGCTGCCGCGAAAGTTGTTTGGCCCGACAAAGGACGAAGCGAGCATGGGGACACCGATCTGCGGGTGCTGCTGGCGGCGCCACTGCAGGGACGCCAGACGCGTGAAGTACTGCGCGAGGTCCACCGACGACAGCGCCGAGTATCCCGCATCGAGCGCGGACGTAAGCGCGGCGCTGCCGCTGCTGCCACCAGCGGCGATAACACTGGGGTTGAGGGCACTGTGGTGATGCGCCGTCGAGGCACCGTTGCGGCCACCGGAGGCGACCGACAGGCTGTTCACGCCGCTGATGCCCAGCGACAGCGAGGCAGCTCCGATGTCAACCCCCGACGCACCGCCAAAGACAGCCGTGCTGCCGCCAGGGGCCGCCGTGCCCGTTGTGTTCGACCCTGACCCATCCACCGCGGCTAGCGCGGAGTTGGCGGACGGCCTGCGCGGACGGCCGAGCACACTGGCGCTCTCGCTGGTGGCCGCAGCGGCGGCAGCGGTGGTGGTCGGGGAGGCTGTCAGCGAGTGCGCCGTCTCGCCGTTGGCGTAGAGGGCGGTGTAGTCGTACGCCTCCCACTCTGCCGCCTCCTCCTTCGTCAAACAGTCGACCCCCATCACACACGACACCCGCGGCGGCGGCAGCAACGATGACGACGACGGTGGTGGCACTGCCGAGAAGCGCTGCTGCAGCTGCGGGCCCTCTCGCGCGCCGCGGTAGCCGCCCGTTACCTGCGGCACCAGTGCCACGGTGAACCACGGGTGTCGCAGCAGCTCCTCCGCCGAGGCCCGCTCTTCTGGGTTCAGCTGCAGGCAGCTCGCGACGAAGGACTGAAAGTAGGAGGACCACGGGTACGGGTTAAGCCGCGGCGTCGGCTCGCGCTGCTTCAGCCACGTCGTCGGCACCGGACCGTCAGCGAGGTCGAGCGCCATCATGCCCAGCTGCCACACGTCCACCGCTGGCGTCTGTAGAGGGTAGGGGTCGAGGGTGTTGCGCAGCGTCGTCGTCGGGCAGCCCTGCTCGGCCAGCTGCGCCGTCACGTACTCCAGCTGCGCGGCGTCGGCGTCGTCGTTGCGGTCGTCGCCACCGTTGTCGTCATCGAAGCGTCCTTGCGCGACGTAGGACGGCGTCTGCTGCCGCCACAGACGCCACAGCGCCGCCGTCTCGTCGCGAACGCTGCGGATGGCCTCCGGGGCCGGCACGTACTCCGCCTCCTGCACGCCGAACAGCACCGGCCGCGACGGCGGAGGCGCCTGCGAGAGATCCGGCGTGTACACGTTTAGCGGCTTGTCCGCCCCGGCTGTGCGCGGGCTGCGCTGGCGTGGGCTCGCGTGGCCGGTTTTCTCCCGCGGCGAGCATACGCGGCTGGCGCCGTTTTCCATCTTCTCCGCATGCGGCGTGTTGGCGGAGCCTCGCCGCTGCTTTTGCGGGAGCCCAGGAGAAGTCAGCTGCGATGTGGCGCCGCTCTTGTTGCCCCTCTTTGGTCCGCTCTTACCCTCGTCGCCGTCGTTCTTCGTGGGAGGCGGTGCCGTTGTTTCTGCGGTGGCGGCGGATGGTGCTGCCTGCGTCGACGGGCGGGCTGGACGCGGTGGGTGCTGCGTGAGTACGGCGGACATGGCCAGCCGCAGCGCGGTGTCGACGCGGATGCCGAGGTTGTCGACGAGCATCACCTGCTGCGACCACTGCAGCGGGTCCAGCGTGTCGGCGCCGTCGGCGCTGCTGGCGTTGCCGTGGTGGTCGTGGCCGCCCTCCGACTCCCCGGCACGGCTGCCGCCGCCTTTCGAGGACGAGGTGCCAAGAGAGCTGTAGCGGCGCGACTTCGGCCGCGGCACCGCACCCGGCGGACCTGCCATGAGCAGGGCAAAAGTGTCGTCGTGCATCCTCGCATCGCCGTTGTCCTCGCTCACAACGGCAGCAGCTGCGGTGTCAGCAGCCCTCCGTAAGGCTTCAGTGGTGCCTACATCCTCCTCTCCATCCGTTGCGTGGGCGGAGTGCCCTTTGGATGCGCGGCTCCTGCTTGTGTCTTCTGCAGCGTCCAGTGGAATTTGCAAAGACGGAAGGAGAACGCGGGCGGGCGGGAGTAGTTGGGCACCGCGGACGTACTGCAGCCCCACGACCTCTCCTTCCTCCGCCCACGCCGCGGAGTCGCCAACGGTGAAGCGGGAGCTGTTGTTGGTGCTCTGATACCGCTGGCGGCGTCGCGTGCCCAGCTGCCGCGCGTTGCTCCCCGGCGCACCCGCTGTCATCGACTCTGGCGACGACGACATGGCCGCCGCCCGGGGTGACGTCGCTCCTGCCGTGCTCGGTAGCGCAGATGTGAAAAAGGCGTCGTGGTGGCTGATCGACGGGTTCGACCAGCCGCCGGCGTAGGACGTTCTGGTGACCGGCGCGACAGCCTCCATGAGCATCGGCACCAGCTCCTCCGGCTCCTCCCCGCTGTGGCTTTGCGTGTCGGCGCTGTGGCGGCGGTGTCGCGGGTCGGCCGGGCCTGCGCTGTGCGTGCGGCGGCCAACGCTGCTGAGGCTGCCGCGACGCTGCCTTATCGGTCCGCTCGGTAACACGCTGTCGTCGATGCTGAAGCCGCGGCGGGGCCGGTGCGACGCCGATGACGCCGTCATGCCGAGCGCGGGGGAGAAGGGAAAGCCGGCGCTGCCGCTCTCGCTGTTGTCGCACTGCAGCCCCACGCGGTCCGACACAGACAGCACATCGACGCTGCGCGACGCCTGCTCGTCTGCGTCGTGCGACGGCGACAGCGGTCCGGCAGACACGGTCGAGGCGGCGAGGTGGTGCGCTGGCAGGACAACGGTGGTGTGTCGTGAGGGTGGCTCGACAGCCGCCGAACTGACAGTGGGTTCGCGGGAGGCCTCGGACGTTGACAGGCTCTCGCCTTCGTGCTGGCCGACTTCCTTGGCACCTGCAATGGGTGCCTTGGTGCTTGTGCGGCGGTACACGCCCAGCGCGGGCACCTCGCGTGGTGGGCTCCGCTGCGGCGACTCTGCTCGCGTCAGCAGCGGCGTGGCCAACGAGGCAGTGCCGTGCACGGCCGGCATGCTGACGCCAAAGGGCGACTGCGCCGAGGTGGCGCTGGCGGACGGGGAGTCGGCCAGCGCGTCGCACTGCGTCACGGACGCTGGCGAGAGAGCAACGGAGGGCCGCTGCGAGGCAAGACGCGACGGGCGTGCGCTGTTACTGGGGGACCGCCGCACTGCCTCGTCACCGTCATGCATCTCGTTGGTTTCCTTCGGTGAGTGGAGGGCGGCGATGACACCGCCGTCGGTGCTATTGTTGGTGTTGTTGTCGTTGTTCTTCGCCCATGCTTTCGAGGCCACCTCAAAAATGTCCTGCGTGCTCTCGCGCAAGTACGCGCCGCTGCTGGGCGGTTTGCTGCGATGGTCATTGCTTTCGCTGTGCTCACTGACGTTCCCCACTCCAGAAGCCGCGGTGGTGTTGGTGGTGTTGGCGGGTCGCGGTGGCATTTTCATGCCGGCCTCCTTGGTAGCTTTGATGAGGTCCCACAGCGGGAAGACGTTGGTCGACTTCACCGTGCCGCTGGTGTAGCCCGCGGCGTGCAGGGTGCGCAGCTGCACCAGCACGTTGTAAATCACATTGCGAATCACCGCCTCTAGCAGCACCGGGTGGGGCTGGACGGCGGCCACCCACTCATCCAGCAGCTGGCGCACGTTGCCGCGTGGCAGCCGTGGGTAGGCCAGCTCCACCTTTAGGACGAGGCTCGTGTCGGCGTAGGCGGCGAGATCAACCCCAAGCGGCTGGGGCGTGCGCGAGGGAGCGCCGTCCGCTGGTGTGCTGGGCGGTGCGGGCGACACGCTCGACGGGCCCTTGCGCGGCGTCGGAGCCGGCTGCTTTCCAGCCGGGGCGGCAGCGGCTACCGCCATCGCGGCGGAGACGCCATCGACCTCCTTTCCCTTGGCTGACGACGAACTCCGTGCGGCCGTCCCCGCTGCTGCCTTCAGCCGCTTCGCCCGTGCCTTGCCCCGCTCCGCGGCCACCGCGGCCACCACAGTGCTCTTGTCCTGCGTGAACACCCGCTCCCAGATGCGATCAATGCTGGTCGCGTCGAGGTGCACGCGCGCGTTGACCTGCACACGGTGCCGCTTGGAGGCGTCCGTGTCCTGCATCATCGTCTTGGTGGACGGGTTGTCGTCCGCCGATCCCGCCGCAGCCGCCGTGGAGCCGGAAGCTGCCGGGTCCAACGGCCGACTGCCACGGCGCATCTGCAGCCGTCGCGACGCCGCAGCGGCCGCCGCCCTCTCCGCGGCACGGCCACGCAGCACCGCGTTGGCGCTCGCCCCTCTCGGCGCCTTGGCAGCGGCGGGCGACTCCTTGTTCATGAACAGCGCCGACTGCGTCAGCCCCCGCGTGGCGGCGTCCTCGCGCACGCGTGGAATGGTTGGCGGTGGTGGGCAGCTGAACTTGCGTGAGATCCGCCGGTTGGCGTTGGCGCCGCCGCTGGCCGAGCTGACGGTGGACTTTCGCCGCCGCAGCGCACCCGACACGCAGCTCTCGCCGTCCGGCTCACCACCTCCGCCCTTTGCCAATTCCTCGTTTTCCTTCGAAGTCGGCGACAGCGGTGACGGCACTGGCGGCTTCACGTACTCGAGGACGCTCACCTTCAGGCCGCAGCACGGCACGCACAGGCGCAGCAGCTGCGGCGCGGTCGACTTGGCCACCGACGTGTCGTCGGCACGCGGGGAGGCCGCGCCGCCCTCGGCTTTCTTCGACTTCCCTTCCGCAATCGACGACGCCGCGGAGGACGCGGTGGAGGACTGCAGGGACAGGCGGGAGAAGCCCGGCATTGAGCTCTGCGCTTTGACAGTGTCCGCAACATCCTTGCGCTGCAACGGCGGAGGCGGTGGTGGTGGCTGAGGCAGTGCACTGCCTCCTGCCGCTACTGTTGCCGCTGTTGTTGTCGTTGTGGTCATGGTGGACGGCTGTTCTCGCGAGGCGTAAAGGTTACCCTCGTCGCCTTGGTTCAGCGCCTCCGGCAGGCGCACGCGAGCGGCGTCGATGGAGCTTGCTGTGATGCCCACCGCGCCTGCCCCCGACGGCGTGTGCCGGGCTGGCGGCAGCAACGGGGACTTCAAATCCGGGCGGGACAGCAGCTCCGTCTCCACGTACGTCGAGCCGCTCATCATCAGGCGGTGGTTGCCCGACGTGACGGACGCAGAGGCGTCGGCAACAGTTGTCGCTGGGGCAGCCGTCGAGGCGGGGGCGAGGTGGGTCATAGACGGTCGCGCGTGTCGCTCGGCGGGCAGCATCAGCGCCTCCTGCAAGTACGACTGCAAGTGATGCACGAGCGCGTCATCCTGCAGCAAGTCCTCAAAAGCCAGCAGCCCGGGTTGCTCCGCGCCAAAAGCTGTGTTGGCCTTGTCGCTGGTCAGGACGGGCGTGGCGGCCTCGCTGAGAGGACGCGACAGCTGGCGCTCGTCCAGCAGCGGCAGCGTCACCATCGACGTCTTAGGCACCACGTCGCCGTGGCAGCACTGGCAGACGTAGTGCCGCGCGAGGGCAGCGGTGCTGCTGCGATTGGCGGCCGCGTTCATCGACTCAGCAAAGGCGTCGCGCGACTGCGTGACGGCAGCCGCGGCGTCCATCAGCAGAGGCGCGCAGGACGCATTTAGCGGCGGCACTGCCGGAGTCAGCTTCGAGGTCTGCATCGCCATGCCGAAGGAGCCGTTCACGCTCGACCGCAAGCCAGTCGGCGGACGCCCCGCCATCGCCGACGTGTGTGGCGAGACGGTGGCGACGGGCGGAGTGCGGGACGGGCTGTTGCCCTGCAGCGCCAGCGGCGGCAGCGTGTTCGCAGCGTTTGGTATTGACGCCGTTGAGTCCGGCGAGGTAATTGCCTTCGCGTGGGCGGCGGCGGCGTCGAGGGTACGCTCCACCGGGTTCGGCGACGTCGAGCTGGGCTGCATCATCGACTGCGAGGGCGGGGTCATGTACACGTCCGGCAGGGAATTGCTGAGGACACGCACCGGCGTGTGCGACGCCCGCGGCACCGACTCTTTCGCGCCTCCGTCTGCGCCGGCCTGCTCGCCGGACGTCGGCGTTGGTGCCGCTGGCGTCTCATCCGAAGCCCGCGACTCCGCCCGCACGCTGCTTTCCTCCCTCTCCGAGGCACCCCGCGGCAGGTTGGAGTACGACAAGTTCGGGTGGGAGTCGCTGGAGCGGCCCACGGTTGGGCCGTGCCCGGCAACGCTGTTGTTGCACGAGCCCGTTGCGTAGCGTTGAAACTCAGGCTGCCCAGCAGGCAGCGCTCGCTGCGGCTGCGGGGCCACAAACCACTGCGACAGCTCACGACTGCCGCCGGACCGCTCCAGCTGCGCCTCGGCGGCCGCATCGCGCATGTCCGCTGCGGTGGGGGTGGCTGCCGCGAACGTCGGCGATCGGCGCTGCTTGTGTGGGGTGCTGCTCAACGCGGTGGGCGACGTCGACGCCGGCAGCGGCACGAAGCGCGACGTGGCGGACATGGAGTTCTGCTGAGGAGAGAGAGGCACTGTGGACGCGCTTGGCGTGTCGCCGGCGGTGGCGCTGTGCGTTGGGGAAAGCAGACGCGGGTGCTGAGGCGGCGTGTGCGACGGCGGCAGCGGCGGCAACGCACTTGCTGACACCGTCAGTACTGTCTGGGTGGGCGGCGACGTCGTCGTGACACTTGCACTCCCCTCCCCCTCTCCCCTATCGGCAGAGGCCGCACGAGGGCCGTGCGCGTCGGGCGAGAGGAGCCCGTGCGATGGGGCGGCGGCGGCGGTGGTGGATGCTGCCGCAACGTGGACGTCCACCACCGCCGGCATCTCCGTCACGACGCTGTCAGCGGCAGCGCTGGCATCTGCGGTGGCGGCTGCCTGCGAGTGAGGGGGACTGCCACCTGTGTACGGATTCAGCGGGGCATGCGGCACGGCAAGGGTCGCGCCTTTGCGGGGTGACTGGCTCGCAGACAGCGGCATTGTCGGTCTCACCCGCTCCGTCCGCGACGCATTCTCCGGCAGCGCCGGTGGCGGCGGTAGTTGCCGCTGCGCGTCCACTACAAAGCTGGAGGTCGACGCGCTGGGCCGCAGCGAGACAAAGCCGTGCTGCGACCCGGCACTCCCGCGGGCAACGTTGACCGACTGCGAGAGCTGCGGCGGCGTCTGTGAGTGCGGCTGCGACCGCGGCGGGGCAGGCGGGTTGGCGTGGCGCGTTGTTGCAGCCTTCACGATCTGGCCGACGGTGCCGCAGTGGGGGCAGCGCAGGCACCGCAGCAGGTCGCGCGTCAGCACGCCGGCTGCCAGCGCCTCTTTCATGCGCCGCTGCCGTGCCCGCTCCCGCTCCCGTACCTCCATCTCGCGCCGCATCGCACACGCGTAGGCGACGTACTCGTACACGCTGCGCAGCATCTCGCGCGTGATGGTGAAGACGTGAACGATGCAGGCAGCGCCGGTGGAGGCCGACACGCCGTCCGCCGTCCACGCGTTGTAGCGAATGTTCTGCTCCAGCGGGTTGCGGGGGGCGGCGTAAGGGGCGACGGCGAGCGGGTAGAGCGGGAGCTGTGCCGCCGACACAGTCGTCCCGTGAGGCGATGGAGGCACCAACACTCGTGGAGAGGACGTCGTCCCGTTGCGCAGCGCCGCCAGATTCGCCTCGCAGGCGTTGCGGAAGCCGCGAAGATTGAAGACGAGGGGCGGCCCTCCTCCCAGCGCAGCCGCAGCCGCAACTCCGTCAGCCTCCTCGTGAAACGCGGTCGCGAGCAATGGGCTCTTGCCCTCCGCAGAGTCGCGTGCGGACCACTTCACATGCCCGCCCTTGCTGCCACCGGAGACGCTGCTGGCGGCGGAGAAGGGTGTCACCGGTGGTGGGGAGGGGCCGTGCATCCAGCGCCACGGCGGCGGTGGGCTGCTGTTGCTGTTCATGTGAGAAGCGGGTCCGCTGCCCTCGAGGCCGCCGCCGCCGCCGGCGTGGGGCCCCCCTTGCAGCCGCCACCGCTGGCGCTGCCCGCTGCCTCCCGTTATGGCGGACGGCATGCGGTACTCCCCGGCCATCAGCACGCGTGTGTCTTGCTTCTGATCCAGCGCGGAGTCGGAGCCGATGTACTTCAACAGCCTCTCCCCCTTCGCCTCTGCTGGTGTGAGGGCAAAGCGGATGTCGCGATAGGTCTCCGTCTCTGTCCGTTCATGACGGGCGGCCCCGTCGTCGTCGTCGCACGGCCGTGTTGCGGCACCGGCCGTCGTCGGGCTCGGGTTCGTGGCGCTTTGGTATTGGGCAGCAGCAGGGGCCGCGGTTGCCGTAGCGCCGCATTGTTGCGGTGGGGGAGGGAAGTGCACCGTCGGCACGAACAACGGCGCACCCGGGCTGCCGTGCGACGACGACGGTGGCGGCGGAGGCGGTGCGGCGCCTGCGCAGGCGGCGTCGTTTGGCCACTGCGGTGCGCCTCGCAGGGCCGCGTACGCCGCCGCCATGGAAGGCTGCTGGAAGGAGCTCGGCAGGACGTACGCGGACGTCGGCGTCGGCGGGTACAGGGGTCCGCAGAAAGATGTTTGAAGCGACGCCTCGCGAGATGAGGCGCCATCCGAGCCGCCGCGGTGCGACAACAGCGGCAGCAGCGGCATGGACTGCTGCACGTCGGCGATGGCGATGGGCCGCGGGGCGGTGGGGTCGTGGAAGAAGGTGATGCCAGCCGCGCAGGACAGCGCCACCGGAGGAACGCTCTGCTCGTCTGCCGCGGCAAAAGAGGAGGGGATGACGACGCCCGTGTACGGATCGCGCAGCTCACGCACCTCGCGCACAACGGTGTTGAAGGCGGTGCTCCCGTTTGTCGAGTCCGCCGCAGACGCCTTCCCGCGATGGGGAGCACCGCCGTCAGTGCTGCTGTGGGTTGCGCCAGCATCAGCGGCAGCGGCAGCGGCAGCAGCGGTCTCCGAAGGGTCTGCGCGCACGTACACGACCTCTTTCCTGAGTGACACCTCCTGCAGCCGCGGCGACTCCTTGGCGCGGTGCCGCGCAGAGCGCAGGATGGCGAGGGATGCACCGGCACCCATGCGCGCGGTGCCGGGCCCCACGCTGCGGTTCAAGTCTTCAAAGGAAAACTTCAGATCCGTCATCGGGTGACCTGCGCGCGCGTTCGCAGTTTCGGGCTGCGTCGTGGAGGCGCTGTTGCGCCGCGGTGAGGCCATGTCGCGAGGTGACGGCGCTTTGTCCTCCTCGATCTCCTCCTGCTGGTCGCTGTGCTGGCTGTGGCGGGTGCGCTGCCGCTTTTCGTACTCGCGCTGCTCCTCCAGCTGCCGCCGTAGCAGGCGCCGTCGCACCCGCGTTACCTTGTCCAGTGGGGTGGTGGTCGGCACACCAGGGGAGAGCAAAACCAGAGCGCCGAGGCTGGCGGGGAGGTGCGGGTAAGCCGCCGCACCGGCAGCGACGTGCGTGCCGGGGCTGAGCGCCAGTGGGGCAGGTCGGGCGGAGTGGCCGGCACTGCCGCCGTCGCTCTTTCGCGGTGCCGCCGCAGCTCCCGCGGTCGCAGAAGCGGACCGGTGAGCCGCCGCACTCACCCCTCCGCTCTTCGACCTGCGTCCTGTCACAGTGGCAGACTTACTGCCCGAGCGCGGACGAGGTGGTTTGCTGTTTCGCTTCGACGCGTGCTCGCTGCGACCCACGCCACGCCGTGGCGGCAGTCGGCGTCGCCGCGACGTGTTTTTGTTGCGCATCGCCGCCTCCATGACCCAATTCTGACCCTCCGCGGCCTTCCCTTCGGCGTCGCTGGTGTTGTAGTTCACGTCGCCCGCGGCCATGTACGAGTTTCCCTCGCCGTAGCCGTCATCGGAGGTGTTGTAAGGCGAGTCGTCCGTGTCCTCGTAGAAATCCCCGCCGGCGTTGGCGCTCAGCTGGCGGTGCTGCAGGTTCACCAGGTCGTCCGTGTCGTCCACCGGGTCGTAGTTGAAGCCATAAAAGTCGTCGTGGTGGTCGCCCATCTTCATCTCACCGTCGTCGCCCACGTACAGTTTAAAAGCGTCAAGGCTGTCGCCGAGGCCGCCAGCATGGTGGCCCGCACCAAGCCCAGAACTTCCATGCATCCCGCCACCACCACCACCAGAAGCACCCGCACCCACACCTGCACCAGCACCGCCGCCACCACGGCCGTAGCGATTCATCAGGTAGGATGCCGGGCTGGCACGCGACTCCTGCGGCACCTGCGACCACCGCAGCACCGGCTTAGGACGAGGCAGACGGCGCGCGTTGGCGGACGCCTCAGCAGCGCCGTGGCTGTCCGAAGAGTCCCCTGGGTTGGCGGTGTCTAGCATGGCGGAGGAGCCGCACAAGGCACTGTGGCCAGCCGCCGCATTGGTCGACGGGCTGGCTCTGCCGGCGAGAAGGGCGCTGATGGCGCTCCCGCCGCCACCGCCGCGTGGGGCGGACAACCCGCTGTCGTCAGGAACGTCGTGCACCACCACGCTGCCAGAGCCCTCGGAGTGCACGATGAAGCTTCCGGAGGCCTCTGAACCCTCGGAGTCCATCTTTTCGGTACTCGGAAAAACTTTTTTGGTGTTATTGATGGTAATATTAGGATTGCAATATAATAGAAAAACAAATGATGATGCTAAAAAAGAAGAAAAAGGTATGGAAGACGGTACAAGTAAAAATTGAAAGTGTATGCGAACGTAGGAAAAAAAAACTGAAGGGAGGCACACTTCAAGAAACGAAAAGCTCACATTTCAGAGTATGCAGATTCACAGAATCCTGTTTGCAACGCGAATGCTGCCAGCCTGTTAGTGTGGAAAACGACAGGCAGCAAGGAAGCAAGGCGAAAACAAGAGGTGCGCGAAAACGCCGCTGCACTCGTAGGAAAAGATAATGAATGTGGGCACAAAACAAATCCGTAGGTTTCCTAAGCTGTGAGCGGAAACAGCAATCGAAACGGAAGAGGGAAAGAAGAAAAGATGGACAAAGTTGGAAGGACATAAAAAAAAAAAAAACAGAAAGGGTGAAAGCATCAACACTCCTTTCAGTCACGCTCTCAAAAGTTCGATCAACCTCTCCATCAAACGCTAAGTTTACTTTCGTCAAACAGTGCTTTAGGAAAAAACTACTGCTCAGTTCTTCATCATTAAAAGTATTCTCATTTGACTTTTTTTTTCCTATCATTCACAGAATAGAGAATATTCATACCAACACAACACGTCCTCGTCGCAATATCTGCAAGTACAGGTACACATGCCCACACACACAAAAAAAAGAGAAAACAAAAAAAAAAGGGTACAACAGGAAGAGAAAAAGAGGAAAAAAATATGTCGCTTTCTGAACAAATGACTTCAAAGAACAGAAGATTAGAGCATTGTGGGAAGAAAAAGAAAAGGCCAGACAGAAGATCGAGAGAACCAAAAAAGACATAAACTGGAAAAGCGTGTTGAAGTCAAGAAAAAGAATTACTCACAGTGGTGTATTTTACTGAGAGACTGTACCGGGAGACAAGAAGAAAAACAGAGAAAAGAAATTGAACACTAAATTGTAAGCCAACACAGAAGTTGCGAAAAATAGTAAAAAAAAGGAAGGAAGTAAGCAGAGGCAGAACCTCTTTCCTTCAAAGTCTAATTATGGTGAACACATAAGCAAAGACCTGCGGCAGTCAAGACCACAGGACGGTACATCTGCAACTCTGCTGAGAAATCATTCCCCGCAAACAAAGCGGAATCAGAAGAAATGCAGAGTCCAAACGTCTCAGTTTGGGGGGTGCGTGCTGAATCGAACGCATGCGTAGGTCAAGAGTAGACAAGAGCTACCTGGTTAAAAACTCAGTGGTGGGGTTCAGCCTCCAATAGACATGGCATTCAGATAGACAGCCGTTGACGGGAATAGCAGAAAAAAAAAGTTTTATTTAAAGCACACACACAAAAAAAAAAAGAGAAAGAGACGGGAAAAGCGATGTGGGCCACAACAGATACAAGAAGAGGCACTTATGCACGTACACACCCGGAAAGATGTTGCTAAGACGGAAAAAAAAAAAGAGAAAGATAACAGCAGTTACACGGACGGTCCGTTTGTGTATCAAGTAAAGAAAGAAATTTGAAGTAGTAACGCCTAGTATAAAAGCGGCACCTCGCAGGAAAAAAAAGGAGCACTTTCGACGACACGAAAGGCAGGTTATACAGGAGAAAAAAAAATGTGGCATCGGTTGGCAAGATTAACCCTATCTCGTGTATTAGTCACTGAACATGATGTTGTTGTACAGCGACTCAAACAGGTCGTCACCGCCACTTTTTGTGGCTGCGGGCTGCGTTGACGGAGGCGTTGTCGGCGCTGTTGACACTGCACCACCATTCGTCTTCACACTCAGCGTTGCCGCAGGCTTGTTCGGGGGTGTCTTGCTTGCACTGCCTGCCTTGCTCGCCACCGCCGTCTGTGCGGCGGAGAGTGCGGCTGGCGGTGCGGCACACAACGTGGGTGCGAGCGGTGCCGGAGAGTGTGGAGGGGAGGGAGACATTTGCGCAGACGACGCCGTCCACTCCTTCTGCTGCGGCACCTCAAGCGAGGGCGACACAACGCCGACCACTTCACGCGTCATGGCCTCAAACATGTCCGGAGGAGCGGCACGGTCGCTGCTAGAGCTTTGCGACGTCGTGTTGCTCGCAGCACCGCCAGTGAATGCGCGGCCACGGCCTGCGCTGCTAGACGCCGTTTGCTCCTGCGAAGGCGCTGCTGCTGCTGCTGCTGGTGCGCCAGTGGATGCTGGCGTGGCGTGGCTAGTCTCGCTGGCAGCCGTCGTCGCCACAATGAAGGACGTGTTGGGTGTGGCGTGCTTGGAAACGGTGGGGCGGGGCGGGATGCTGAAGCCTCCCTGCCCGCTGCCCTTCACAGGCGACGCAAGACCTGACGCGCGGTTGTACGTGCCGGAAACGGAGTTGTGCGACGCCGAGGTCCCTGCACGTCCCGCCGCGGACCAGTGTGCACGCAGGCTGTTGTTGAGCGTGGTGGCGCTGCCAAGACCCGCAAAGCGACTGGCAAACTGCCCATCACCATCGGCATGGTCGCTATTGTTGTTGTGGTCGCTGTTCGACATAATTATCGCCTCCTCTCCCTCACCGTGCGGCACAAGCGAAAACTTTTCTGCCAGCTGTCGTGCCTCCTGTAGAAAAGGGTGCTCCAGCGCCTCCCTGGCGGTCATGCGCTTTAGCGGGTTCGGCTCCAGGAGGCGCTGCACAAAAGTGATGGCCTCGCTGCTGACACCCGACCAGCGGGCGCTGTTGCACCGCGGCACCCGCTGCTGCTGCTGCAGGAGTGTTGCTCGCGACGACGCGTTGAAGGGAAAGCACCCGCTCAGCAGCACGTACGTGACGATGCCGATGGCGTACATGTCCATGGCACGCGCCAGCCCCACCGTTGTGGACCGCCGCGTCCAGCCTCGCTCGAGAATCCACGAGAGCACCTCGGGCGGGAGGTACTTCTCTGTGCCACACGGCGTCAGCAGCAGCGTCGCCTCCGCGTCGTCGCGCTGGGCGTAGAACTGCGAGGGCGGCAGGCGGTGGAAGTGTGACGGCGGCGTGTGGGCTGCGCTGGCGTTGGTCGCCGCAGCGGACGCCGAAGCTGAGGAGGTGTCGGTTGAGAGACGCATCGGGGTGTGCGGCGAGGGCAGCGGGGGAGCCGTCGCTGCGTGTGCCGACGAGGACATCTGCACAGACGCGGGTGCTACATCAGCTGCGGCAGTCCTCACGGCCGGGGTCACGGAATCCACGTCTGACGCCTCCGCAGCCGTCGCCGTCTCGCTGCGCGCGCTCTCGACATCGCCAGTGTCGACGTCCGAGTCCGTCTCCGACGCGCTGACATCCGTGCTTGACGCGGCGCTCTCCTCCGCAGCGAAGCTGGAGCGGCGGTGCAGCGAGGCGGTGGCTGTCTGGGGTGAAGTGAGGGAGGCGTCGCCCGCGGCGCTGGCCGCCTCCGAGAAGGCCCGTGCGGCGCCGACATACGCCGTCGTCGACGCGTTGTGCGCGATGGAGTCGTCGTCGTCCAGGTCGTCGTCCAGGTCCAGAAAGCGGGTGAACATGTTCGCCGTCGAGGGCAGCGGCGACGGCATGCCCAGCCGCGACGCCCCGCGCGCCATGCCAAAGCTGTGGCCAGCGGCGGTGCTGGGGGAGCGACACAGCCGCGGTGGGCGCGGCGGCGGTGGTGCGGGGGCGCCAGGACGGTTCGTGTAGCTGTTGTTGGCACTGCGAGTGGTCGTAAACGTCGTCGTTGACGTTCCAGCAGCTGCCGCGGCACCACTGAGCGTCGGCGTCGGCGCCTGCGCGTGTTGCTGCTGCTGCGCCGATACCGCTGCTGGTGGTGGTGGGGGATACACGAGCGGCGAGCCGGGGCTCACCGGTCCGGCCGAGGTGGTGGCAGACAGCAGGCTGGGGCTTTGGATGGTGCCAACGGTGTGCCCACCCAGCGCGCTGCTCGCACTCATCAACCCACCTTGTGCCCCGCCTCCGCCAGCAAAGCCGGACGCCAGGACAGACGGAGAGTTGATAGACGCGTTGAGACTGTGAGGACGGGCGAGGCTACCATTACCACCACCACCGCAGCGCGCCCGTGACGCGTTCATCGACGACGACGACAGCGCCGCTGCCGCCACAGCCGTGCGGGTGCGCCGTGCCAGCCCGAAGTCGATCAGCGTCACGCGCAGCAGCCGCAGGACTTCGTGCGCGGTGCGCGACGCTTCAGGGCCGCTGCCGTTGTGGCCTACCGTTGAGGACGGTGAGGGGCGCCCCTCTAAAAAAGGATCCGCCTCCTCGCTCGCCAGCGGATTGGCCTTGTGCACGGTCGTGCCGAGCACCTCGCCAATGCGCGCGTTTGACACCGACGCGTCCACCTCCGAGAAAAGGAGGTTTTCCAGCTTAATGTCGCGATGAATGAGGCCGAAGTTGGTGTGGAGGTAGTGCACCGTCGAGACCAGCTGGAACAGAACGAGCGCCGTGCGGGCCTCCGACGGTGAGCCGTACCGCGAAAGGTAGTGGCGCGCGTCCATGCTTCCCGGGTAGACGCGCATGGCAATCACAAAGGCGTCCGGCGAGCGGAGTGCCTCGTAGAAGTGCGAGCAGCCGGAGTGGTGCAGGCGACGCAAGATGGACACCTCCCGCTCAATCTCCACCAACTCGCGCCGCACACTGTTGTTGCCGTCATTGTTGTTGTTGTTATTGTTGCGATCGCCGTTCATGTTGCCGCTAGTCCCCGGTGGCTGCGCCAGCGTGGGGGACGTTGCGGCTTCTGCGGAGGGCCGCTGCTCCTTCTGCCGCGCCTTCCGCGGGATCACCTTTAGCGCCACCACTGGCACCGTGCGCGCCGACAAGCGTGGTGGCGCGTTGGCGGGTGCGGCGGACGCAGCGGCTGAAGGGGCAGCGGTGGTGGGCTGCAGAGGAGCTGCCCCCACCTCCGCCTTTCCCTGCGTGTTCGCCGTCAGCGACGTCGAGGCGGAGGCGCCGTAGTCGTCGCTCTCCTCCACCGCACCAAAACGCCGCATCCCTTTGCGCCCCCGCAGAATCGGCACGGCAGCGTACACCTTCGAGAAGGCGCCTTTGCCGATGGCGTCGAAGATCGGGTTGAAGGCGTAGACATCCTGCAGGTCGTCGACGCGGTGGCACAGGTGAGCGCCGTCCTGCGGTCGGTCACCGGACCGGAGGGCTGCGGGCAGAAGAAACGTGCGCGTCGGGGCACCACCGCGCGGTCCTTTTTTTCCTTTCCGCCCGCCCTCCACCGACGACGCGCTGACAGCCGCGACATCCGCGGTGGGGGACGACGGCGGTAGCAGCTCCGGGCAGCCGGACTTGTACACGCGGGGAAGGCACGGGGCGGACACAGCACGCAGCGACGCCCACTGCTGCGGCCGACGCGTTGCCCGCCTGCTGCGGTGGGCGATGCGCCGCAGTCGGTCTGCCGCCCCGCTGGGCGTTGTGGCGGGCGAGGTAAGAGTTGGCGACTGCGCGGGCTGCGAGAAGGTTGGGCTGCTCACCTTTATCGGGGAGCCAAAGTACAGCGCGTCCTCGCGGTTCACGACGCCGTAGCCTGGTGGCATCGAGGAGACAGCGTCGGACGCCGGCAGCGCTTCCTCCGTCGCTGGTGGTGTCGTGGGGAAGGCAAAGTTCACGCGGTGGGCGCCGTCTAATGGGCCTGCAGCTTCTTGCCCGTGCATCTCCGCTCCGACTTTCGCGTCGTCGTCGTCGTCGCGCTGACCGTCGCGGAGTTGCTGCTGGTAGAAGAAGCGCTCAAACCCGCTCAAGGGCAGATTCGTCAGCGCAAAGAGCTCCGCCGAGTTCTCCGCGGCGGCGTCGCGCAGGCCCTCCAGAGCGTCCGACGACACCCGCGCCGTCCGCAGCGCCGCTCGTGGGTTCAGGTCCTTCTCGTAGATGACGAGGCGCGGGGCGTGGTGCAGCACCACCGCACTGTCCGCCGCCCCGGCAGCGCGGCACACCTCCGTCATGTCGTCGGAGGTCGGCACTCGCGTGAGGTGCATGGACGAGCTCGCGTGGCTCTCCGCGGCGCAACTGCCGCGATTCGACGGCAGTACGCCGCAGCCGGCGGAGACGCGCCGCTGGCGGCGGGAGCGGACGGGTGCGGAGGCGGCACGGGGCTGGTAGAGTCGCAGCAGCCGCTCCGCCTCGCGTGCCTCCTGCTCGCTGGGGAAGCTTGTGGAGGTGAGGGACGTGGAGCAGAGGCTGGACCCAATCGTCACCGCACACAGCGGCGGAACTACGGTGGCAGCCGCAGCAGCGGAGGTCGTCGCCGCCGCGGTGAGCGGAGCCGATTCCGCGGCTTGGGTTGGCGAGGACAGCAAGGAGTTGGAAGGAGCAGCCGCGGCGGCGGGTGGCGTGGCTGCTGCGCTGCTGGGTCGCTTGTTGTCCAGCAGGTCAGACAACTCTCGTGTCAGCTGCGTCTCGTCGTGGCAGGTTGCAGGCGGCAGCTGCGGCGACTCTGGCTGACGGCGCAGAGGGCCCTCCTCGAAGCAGCTGCTCGTCAAGCTCGTCGGGCACGCACTGCCGCCGCGCTGGAGTAGCTGCTGCCGCTGCAGGAGGTGTTGCTGGCGCTGGTACTGCGCCCGCACATGTCGCGCGCTCTGCAGGGCTTTGCTGAGGTGTGGCGCGAGCGGTCGGGTGCCAAAAGAGGAGTAGTTGGTGTAGTTGCTGCGAAAGATGTAGTGGTGCGCCGGCAGCGGCATCTCCCGCACACGCCGCGTGCGCCACCACCGCAGTCGGTCCACCACCTGCACCGCCATCATCGGCACATCATTTGCTGGCGGTTGAGGAGGCTTTTCCAGACTCGCAGCTTGTCCGTGCTGCTGCTGCTGTTGTTGTTGCTGCTGATCGTGGCGGTCGTCGTCCGCGCCACTGTCGGTGTCATGTCCTGAGCTGTTGTGGTTACTGCCGTGAGCGTGGATGGACGTGTGAAAACGCCGCTCTGACGGGGAAGGAATGTCCGTCATGATGGCAAACGGAATACTGCGGTTCACTTGTTGCTCTTGTTATTTCTGAGGCTGCAGGTCGTCAGTTTGAGTGCCACCAAAAACACTTAAGATGGCAAGAAAGCTTGTTGTGTTCGTAACCAAAGCTTCGCACAAGGAACTGAGCTTGTTCACAAGGAAAAGAAGACCAAACGCAACCAAAAAAAAAAAATAATAACAATTAGAAAAAGTAGCAGAGGTCAAGCAATGAGAACAAAAGTCTATTCGAGAAACACGACCGAAGGGAGAAAAACGCTGGCAGAAAAAAAAAACGAGCAAAAAGGAAAAAAGGTTGTTTTGGCAAAGAAAACAAGAGTCGCACAATTTAAGGAAAAGAGAAAAAGTAACAATCTGCTACACAAACACTAATCCAATAGATGAAATAACGCTGTCGGGACTTAAGCAACTAACGGACAAGGAAAGAGGAAACAAGCAAAGATGTTGGACGCTTAGAGCACTACGAAGTCCAGAAAAAAAAAACGGTGTCGCACTTACCTCGCAGCAGCTGTCAACCTCACTCAGAAAATAGAAAGTGCGCAAATAATAGCAGAACAAGAAAGTTGCCACGCACGTTCAAACACAAACAAAATTCGGCAACGCTCAATTTTTTTTTTTTTTGGAAGACCAAATGATTGAGCGCTGGGGGACACCACAGAAGATTGCAAGAGAGTATTTGTTTCAATCACTTTTGCACCCCTCCAAAAAAAAAAATCTTTAAAGAATGTTTTCGCTCTACACTAACAAAAAAAAATTTAAAAGAGGAGAAAATGTTTCTCAAAACATAAACCACACTTGAAAGACTTACACAAAGTGCAAAAAAAGTGTGTAAAGTAATTAAGAGCAAAAGCTCTGTGGTCGACAGCAGAAATGGAAAAGAAAAAGCCGGAAAGAGTAGCGGAGAAAATCAAAACGAAAGAAAAATGCAACACGTCTGTAGTGCTGCAGGTTCAGAAATATTAATAATAAAAAAAGAGAAATGTTTTTTTTTGTATACTTTATGAAAAAACGTTTTATACTCGAAACACGCAAATAATTAAAAAGCCCTGATGGAAGTCTGTGAATTGTGAAGCAGTCGAAAAGAGAGGGGGAGAAGCGTCAAAGTTGCGTTCAGTGAACACTGCCGCAGTCGAGTGTAAAGAGCAGAGCGTGTAATAGAGGGGGAAGGGGACAAAAAAAAAAAAAAAACAGAGAAGCTCGAAGCTTCGCAACCGACGCTCGCCACGCTCTTACACTTTTTTTTTTTACAATGACTTCCCTCTCAAAGTCACAAATAGAAGACTTCAAACTCAAAGTTCCAACTATTGTTTGTCTCTGTTGCTATTGTTGTTTCCAAGAATAATAGACAGCGCCTGTTGTTGGTGCTTGGATCTCACTCGTGTACGTGTGATCGTATAAATTTTAAAAAGAAGGAGGCCAAAACAGAGATCGTCTTCCTTTAGTTTTTGATTCACAATGATTATCTGTTTTGATTACTGATACACTGCGTTTGTGTGTGTGTATGTTTTTTTTTTTTTTTCGTAAACCTGTAGCAACGTTGATGAAGGGGGAAAAAAGAAATATAGAGAGGTGGAGGAAGCAAAAAGCAATGGAAGGGGTGAGAGAGAGAGAAGGAGAGAGAGTAAGTGTGATACCCGAGGCTTCACTATCATGACCGATACAATTCTGCAAAGCTGTGCACTGATGGGCAGTAATGTGTCCGCCCAAGTGAAAAAAAAAAAATCAATTGTTGTGGAAAGAAGATGCAGCTACCGCGTGTATACCACAGTCCTGCAAGAGCAGTACCACGCCTGAGTGAATACTCTTTTTAATCAAATTTGTTTCACTTCATTGGCGGTGCTCTAAGCTGCCCTCGCGACGCACCCTTCAGATGCAGCGTTCTGCTTCAACAATGATAATGTGAGCACAACCTGCTTTTAATACTTTATTTTTGACTATTTGACAGTTCAAAAAAGTTAATCGACTTTATTAGGTACTTAATGTTAATCGAAGGAAAAAAAAAGGGAATAAGAATACTGGCTTATTCGGTTAATAAAAAAAAAAGCTAGGCAGTGTCGGAAGAACACAAACAGAAAAACAGGATAATTCTACTCGTTGCGCGTCTGAATAATAAATATGTGCAAAGCGGGAAAAGTCAATTAGAAAAAAAAGGTTGGTTTTGTTTTCTTCTTCCGGTCTTTTACATGCCTTCAATGCGCATGTGCGTACAAGGCCGGATGGAGCTGGCAGGAATGCAAGCGCGCAGGTAGAATCACATAGAAAAACTGAAAAAAGCCGCTCGTAGTACTTACACAAAAAAGCCCCCATTCAATAAAAAAAAAGAGCTTGTACTACTCACTGTGTCGACTCTTTTTATTGGTGTGTGTGTGTGTGTGTGTGTGTGTGTGAGAGAGAGAAAGAGCGCTGCACTACTGCAAGCACACCTTCTCGACCATCTGCACCTCGCCATTGGCGGCCACCACCACGCAGCCGGCGCCATTCCGGTGCCCCATGTAGTTGCTGCTGCTGAAGATCGTGAGCACCTTGTTGCTCTTACTCCACCGCAGGCCGTGCGCCTTCTCCTGGTGGGCACGGAAGAGCATCGAGTAGTGGTGCGCCGTCAGGAACGTGTCCACCGCTTTGGCCGAGAAAGACACCACGTTGCTGCCACGCGTGTTGATGCCGAAGCCCCACTCGTTGATCAACACCCGCGGAGCAACGGCGGTGGCGGTGGTGGTGGCGGCGACGCCAGATCCCACGTTGGCTGCTGCCGCTGCCGCCTTTCGCGCCGCCTCTTCTTCCTCCACCTCCATTGGGGTGGGGTCGGACCAGAGGAGGTCGAACATCGTGTACCACGCCTTGCGCACGTCCTCCTCCGTTGGCGACGGCAAAAAGTCGCGGCTGTTGCAGCGGCGCAGTAACGCCCGCCCATCCGCCGGCGCTGACCCGCTCCCGCCTTGCGGACCCGCACTCGCCAGCGAGGACGAGACGGAGGAGGCGGAGGGGGAACGGCCCAGCTGCGGCGGCGGCTCGCATTGCTCCGCCCTGTCGTCCGGGGAGGTGCGGCCCTCCTCCGCGTTGCTGCCGCTTGTGCAGCTTGCGCTGCTGGCGCAAGACGTCAGCTTGCGTGATTTGACCGTGCAGGACGGCAGCGGACCGGCAGCGGAGTGAAGAGCCGCCACCGCCGCAGACGCAGCAGCAGCCTCCGACGCCTCGCGCCGCAGCGCCGCCGTAAACTCCGGTGGGGCGGTGGAGGGGAAGCGTCGCCACAGCGCCTGCAGCTCGCGCTGGGCGAAGTGGTCCGGCGCGCACTCCGGGTCATCCTTCACCATCGGGTTGTTCGGGAAGAGCGTCAGCATCCGCGGGAAGGCGAGGCTGCGCAGCGAGTTCAGTGCGTTCTCCTCCAGCGGCGGGCGGTCAAAGCGTGGGATGCCGCCGTGCGTGCAGAGGATGCGCTCCTCATGCGCCTCGTGCCGCGATGGCTGCCCGCGCGTGAGGGAGGAGTCGGTGATGGTGCTGTACCCGGCCGCCGCTGCCGCTGTGGTGGGCGAGCCGGCGTGTGTGGGCGTGAGGGAGGCGGTGCTCTTGGACAGCGAATCGTCGCCGCTCTCCCCGCTCGCCACCTCCCCGCCCGGGTGTGGTCGGCGCGCGACGAAAGCGGAGGCGGGGGAGTGGGCGTTGTCGTCCGCCTTGACCGGCCCCGTCGCATCTACGTCGTGCAGCAGCACCGCCGGCTGGCTGACGTACAAGTTGGGGTGCATGACGGTTTGCTGCGAGCGCAGAAAGGCGATGTTCGGCGTGCTCGGGATGACCAGCTCAGCCGCCAGCGGCAGGTACTTGAAGAGGGCGGTGACCTCGCGGAACAGCTTCATGCCCTCCGCGTACCCAAAGACGGTCTGGCACTGGCCAAGAAAGCAGCCGCGGCCGTAGGTCTGCAGGTCGCCGCACACAACACGGTCCTCGTGGTTGCCGCGCAGCATCACAATCTTCGACGCGTTCATGATCTTCAGCGAGAAGAGCAGCATGACGCACTCCAGCGAGAACGGGCCGCGGTCGACGTAGTCACCCAGGCAGAGGATGTTGGCCGGGGTCAAGTTGAAGTCATGGAAGATGAGCAGCCGCCGCAGGAAGAAGGAGAGGTCCTCGAAGTTGCCATGAATGTCGCCAAACACGTAAGCAGGGGCGTTGATGCGGGGGAAGAGGCCGTGGCTCGGGGAGAGCGTCTCCTGCTCGAGAATCGGCCGCACCTGCGCCACGACGCGGTGGCACAGCCGCAGGAAGTAATCCTTGCTCTCCGCCGTGCTGTAGTAGAGGAAGGTTCCACCAATGTAGTTGCGCATGATGTAGTGGTAGGGGCTCTCCTCCAGCCTCGCCACCGGAGCGGGGTAGCTGCGCAGCGGGGCGGCGGTGGCGGACTGCGACAGGGGGTGGGCGCTGTGCGTGCGGTGGCTGCGCGGGGCAGCGGCGCGGAGTCCGTGAAGGTTGGACGCGGAGTGCGCGTGCGGTGGAAGGCGGATCGCGTTGCTGCTGCTGTCGCTGCTGTGGTGGTGCTGCTGCTGGTGCTGCTGGCTTACTACATCCGACATCAGCTGCGACCCAGGGAACTCGCACAGCATCCCTGATGTGGAGTGCGGTGAGACAATGCGTTCGTTGTTGGTCTGGAGGTAGCGCTGCTGCTGGTGCTCGGCGCTCACGGGCGAGCACGGCCGGGCCGGCGAACGCTCCGGTGGCGGGGTGAGGTTCGCTCTGCTGAAGCTGCTGCTGCTGCTTGTGCCGACACTCGGGGTTCCTGACGCCGCGGCCGCGGCCGCTACTGCGGCAGCCTCCGCCGCCTTTTCGCGTGTGGAGCAGGGCAGCAGCGGCACTTCGCCAATGTCAGCGTTGCAGGAGTCGTCACCGATTTCCTCCCGGAATTGGCCCTCCGCCCCCTCCTCCGCCAGCACCTCCCCCTCGTCCTCCTCCTCGTTGCCCTCCTCCTCGTCCCCCTCCGACAGCACCATCTCCATCGGCTCCCCCATCGGCATGTCCTGGTGGCGCTTCACCGAGTTGCGCAGGCGGCGAGTCAGGTGCGAGATGATGCGCTTCTCATGCGTCACGACCGTCGCAAACGTGTTTGGGGTGGCGACGCTGTCGGCTGTGAAGGCCAGCATCGGCGAAGGCGCGTGCGTGTGGCGGCCCGCGTGCGAGCCAGCCGCCGCGTTGGTCACGCCGTCCTGCGAGGTGCCGGAGGGGTCGGCGGTCATGGCGCCAGAGAAGGAGCCGGGCTGCCGCCACGTGCTGGACGGCCCGTGCGAGGGGCGCAGGCAGGGCGTGTCGGGCTCCGCCGGGTCGGGTTGCACCTTCAGCGAGAGAAGCTCCTTCAATGAGCGGATCTCCGGCACACCGCTGCCGTGCACGCAGCGCACGTACGGGTTCATGCGAATGGTGCTTGTGTGAGGGCCGTAGAGACGATCGTGGCAGCATTTCGGGCTCTCCGCGACACTCCCCACCGACTGCGAGGCGTGGGCGGGGTCGAGCGTTGGGTAGACGGGACGGACCGGACTCGTGGGCACGCTGGACGAGGAAGGCAGCGCAGACAAGACGGCCACCGTCGCAGTGGACGCACCCGCACCCGCGGCGCCGGACTTGATGGAGTCGCCAGATGTCTCACCCATATTCAGTGGCATGATAAACGTGGTGTCCAATAAAAATAAAATGAATGAATAACGACAGGAAGTGGTTATAGCAAATGCAAAACTGCTTTCAGCTGTCCTTTGTTTGTTTGTTGGTTTTTTTTTAACTTTTACGGAGGGTGAAAAAAAAAACCAGAGCAAAGAGAAACAGTGTTTCGTTGAGTTAGTTAATCGAAAAAAAAAGGTCAACGGCACCAACTCCTTTACTCTGGCAATCCTTCCACACTTTAAACGCTTAACCGAATTACAATTGTCTTAAGACGAAGAGAAAAAGCACTGGTCAACAAAAAGAAAGGGGTAATGCGTCCCGACAACACAATAAACGTCTTGCTGACTTTTGAAGAAAAACGTCAGCAAAATAATGGTCGTGACGCGTTCCGCAAATTCTGAAACAAAAAAAGCGAGACTTGCACCAGAAACCGGTGAAGTCCTTCAGCTGGTGACTGGAAAGAAAAATAGAGAAGTATATAAACAGTGCCTTTTTTTTTTTCTTTCAGCAGGTGAGGTAGCAAAACATTCAACTTTGGTTCCGAGCACAAGAAAAAATAGGTAAGCAGTGATGCGGCGCTCGATGGCAAAGTGGAACGTTAATTAGGTTGCTTTAGGGGGAAAAAGTGTTACTCGACAAAAAAAAAGTTATGTCAATCTCCTTTATCTTAAAAAAGCATGAAGAAAACTAAGAAAAAATTGCGCTTTGCAATAGAACAGGGGAAATTAGAAAAGCAGAAGTTTGGAAAGAAGGTGGCACAGCGCTCGTTGCCAGTCGATAACCTCACTTCTTCCTTATCCAATAACCCTTTATTTGTTCAGTTGCTGTACGGAAAGGAGAAAGAAACCCCTCTCTTTTTTAAGTGAACTCAGTGGTAAAGCTCTCGAATAAAAATTTCTCTTTTGGTTCAGTTTCACTCTTTGAGATAGTTTTCCTTCTCCTTCGCAATGCGCTTCTATTGTACGCGTATCTGTCCTGAATGCTTCGTGCAGTAGAGACGTGTCAACGCTTGCGCTGGCGTTGATACGGAGGGAGTAAAAAGGAAAGGGAAATTAAGCAAACTGTGTGTTTGTGTGCTTGTATGTGTCTCTGCTCCTGTCAAATGCGGCCACAGAAATAAGCGTTCACACACACACAAAAAAAAAAAAAGACCCTCAAGTTGTCAAAAAAAAAAGGTTTAAAAAACCAAAGAAATAAAACAAATCGAACGAAATCTGAACACGACTTCAAAACTCAGATTCCACTTTACGATTGCCATCGAATGAGAGTGTGAAGGTGTTTTTTTTTTTTTTTCGCAAACAAAAGGAGGAGTTTTGAGAGACGGAAAAGTTTGACTGTTGCTGAGAAGCATTGTGCAATTTGTAGCAGGAACAAGGAGCATAAACAAACTGCTATACTACAATAAAAGTTGATGAATGCTGATTACTTAGCAAACGTAATGAAAGGCGTATTAAGTCTGATGTTGCTCTTTTCAGAAAAACTCAAGCCCCTCCTTTTTTTAGCTGCCATAGACAACGCGAAGTTGATGTTGTGGTTTTATTATCTTTTTTTAACTCCTCAAAGTTGTGTTTCTTGTTCGCTCTAGTCATTTGGTAAAAGTTACTGCTTACTCCGAGTAGAAATGCACTGACACCGCCAGTCCGTAAAAGCTCTGCTTGAGATAGGGTGTGAGTGAAGGAAAAAAAAACGGGGTTAAGGCAACTCACAAACCACACAACACACCAAGACACGTCCAACGACACCTTACTCACATCCCTTTGCTATGAAAGCGTACAGCAACAACATTCAGCACCTGCCATCGCCTTTGATCGACAATCTACAACAATCAAATACGGATATATTGAAAAGAATCACAAAGGCAGCTACTTCCTTCAGATTGCGCATGCAGCAGTCTCCTTTCCTCTCGTCTTCTCTACATTCAAACTTTCTTCGGTTGCACCCTCATAAACTCTATTTATGTGAATAAACAGGCGTTCACGTCAAACATAAAAGCCAGAAAAAAAAAGGTTTATTGTAACCTTATTCGACAGAATTCTACAACTTAAGCGATAACGAGCAACAAAGTGATTCCATGGCTACGTGAGAGGGTAAAGAAAAGAAAAAGGAGGCCGAGCATTTTTTTTTTAGACCGGAGAGCGAGCGTAAATTTTAGAAGCATTTTTACTGTTTTATTCGTCGTGAGTTAACACTTAATAGAAATAAGTAAATAACATAACGTCAGATACATCGCCATCCGTTACTCCCACCAAAGCATGCAAAATGGTCCTCTTCTACCAAAAGAGTAATTATGGCTCGCAAAAAAAAAAATAAGCCACCGGACATCATGTCCTCTCCATCAATGATAACCACTATTTTGCCAAGAAAACAAAAACACATGTTTAAGATTCACCAGGAAAAAAATCTGTCAAATGAGAAAAATACCAAGATTTTTCACTACACACAACACACGGATATCCCGAACCAAATCCGAACAAACAAAACCCAAACTTTCGCAGGAGAGAAAAACAACAGGAGTGAGGTACTAGTAGTAGTGAAGACTTCTGATATCTTCTATCGACGAATGCATCCGCACAAACCTTGCAACGAAGAACAAAACGTTACGGAAGAAATCAGTACGAGAAGGAAAAAAACCTGGAACGTTGCTGCTGTGTTTTCTTCACTCTCTCTCTCTCTCTCTTTCTCAACCTCCGCCTTTACTTTTTCTGTCCCTGCGGGGACATCGCCTCCTCGCGCTTCCGCACCACGTCGTAGAGCCCGCTCTCCCGCCAGTCCTCCGCAAAGTAGCTGATCATCAGCCCCAGCGGCACCGGCGGGTTCAGCTCCTCGTAGTCCGAGTCACCCGACAGGACGTCGTCGATGTCGCTGATGTTGACATCCGCCTCCGAGGCAAGGGGCGGCAGCTTCGGCGGGTTCTGCGGCCGCCGCGACCAGGCCTGCTGCAGCGCCGTGTAGTAGTCCATGCCCACCGGCACCTCCGTCGTCGGCAGCAGCGGCGCCGTCGTGGCGGTGGCACTTCGCGAGCCCGCCGGAGCCTCAAAGACGACACCGCAGCTCCGGTTGAAGGGGAACGGGGCGTGGTCGCACTGCAGCGGCACGAGCCCCTCCGCACGACGGGCGTTGTCAACCGCCTCAGAAGCCGACCCGGACGACCACGACGACGACGACGAGCGCGATGACGAGGAGGAGGAGAGACGAGGCTGGTGCAGACCGGCCGCCGCCACCAGCTGAGAGGCGGGGGTGTTGGAGTTGTTGCTGGTGGGGCCGCTGCTGGCGTGCTGCCGCTCCCGCCGCCGCGCCGCTGCCGCCTCTGCCTTACCTGCCTTCTTCTTTTCCTGCTCCTGTGCCCAGTCAAGTACCAGCACGGACTCCGCTTGGGAGAGCCAGGAGATGGTCAGATCGCGTGCGGAGCCGAGGTGGATGGGGCTTGGCGTGCACCCCACCGGGCTCTCCGGCACGCGAACTGCAGAGGCGTAAATACCCGTCGTTGTGAAGAAGCGGGTGTGGGGGGAGAAGTACAGGAAAATATTGCTGCTGTAATTTGTGGCGTGTACGCTTCAAAATGCTGTCACGTCACCAGATACGTTGGCAACACAATGAATAGAAGCGAAGAAAGAAAAAGAGTAAAAAGGAATGAAAAAAGGGAGCAAAAAAAAAAGGAGAGGAAAAAATAGAAGGGTTGGAAGGTCAACTACCAATAGCTAATTAAAAGCGAAAAAGGGGGAGATGAAACTCTTTTTAAAGCAGTTCAGATAAAAGAAAGCAAGGATCGGTGTAATTGAATCACTTCAGGGCACACAGATAAATACGCAAGTGCCCACACTTTCGCAGAGAGTGTGAGAAGAAAATACACACACTCTCTTACAATAGTTCCGAAGTGCGAGTAATCAAAGATGAGGTTTGCCAAAGGCGTTGATAACTGCACGTCACGGAAGCACAGCAACAGTACAACAGTTCCACAAAGAAGAAAAAAAAAAGGAATTGCCTATATTCGAGGAGCTCAAACACCAACTGTGCGGACGTTGTCACTCTTCTTTTTACCACAAATCACAGCTCTACACACATACACGCACAAAACAGAGTGACTGGGGACAAGAAAGGGATAGAGAAAGAAGAAGGAGAGATAAAAGCAGCAACGGTCACAAAGAGGGGTGCAGAGAAAGGCTCGGTGAATCACATCCAGGTGGTCTTAGTTACCGACCCGTCCATTTTCGATGAAAACACGATTACAACAACAGGAGGTAGGTACTTGCTACCGTCAATTTTTTTTTTCAACAAGATGATGTAAAGCGTACTTTGACGACAGTAATCAGGTGTTCCACCTCCTTTACCTTTAAGTACTTCTCATCGGCTAATCACAATCAGCAAGTGCCGAAGTGAAGCCGTAGATGCGTTCGTCTTTCATGTGAAGATTTAGTTTTCTTTTTTTTACGTTTGTGTACTGTGCAGCGGACAAAGGCACTTCGCTGCGTTCATATCCATCAACACCACAGAAGGTCTGGTGACAAGCATCAGTCATGCTCAGATCAAAAGCTCTACTTTGTCAAACAAGCAAAGAGAGTTAGATGTGTGCGTAAAAAAAAAAAAGAGGTGTCTATTTTTTACTGGGAATAGCGCACGATGAAGTGAGCTGCCAGCTGCATAGAATTTCTCTGCTGACAGACAAGCGAAAGAACTCACAGAGGCTACGAAAGGCGATGGCGTAACAGCAGGCTCAGGCATGAGCAATCGACCATGAAGAGCAAACGCACGCGCGCACACAGACACAACGGAACAGAAGCAAGACAAACACGTCATCATTGCTGACTACGACAATCAACAACACAACACAACGAAAAAGACGATTTTCCATTTGCTTAAAGTAATGTGACAACCAATGATGAGCAGAAGTTAAGAAGCCTTTAAACAACAAAATAATGGTGATTGGAAATTTGTGAACATATAATGACATCAAATCACACACAGAAGAGCAACATCACTATCGGCAAAGCACCTCCAAGTGCATAGAGACGCACATACTTAAAACGAGCTTTCACCATTAGCGCAGCAAAATGACAACAGGAGAAGAAGAAAGAAAGAAAAACTGTACAAAAGTAAAAAATAAAAACTGAAGCAGCGTCATCGAGAAAAGAACAAGCAAGCAAGCAGTCTAGCCTGCCCACTCACCACTGCGTTTTCTCAAAGCAGCCATGACATTAAGTACGCCAATGCGCCTCTGTTCACCACGCCTTCGAGTGAGCATGGAAAACAAAAACAAAAACTGATTTGAGTCGTTCCCTTGCATTGTCAGGAGCTTGCAAAGCAACGATCTCGACTCCTCCCCACGCGCGCAAGAAAAGCACAAAACGCACACACAAGACAACGGCAACCACCTGCCACTCTGCAATTGTAAAAACAAAACAAAAAAAGGTGCGTTACTTGCATTTGCTTCTGCTCACCTTTGCTATCGCTGCTGGTTGCTCAGCTCCGCCTGCTCATAGAGACCCTCTGCACGCCACTGGGGCACGAAAAGGTCAATCATGTACCCCAGCGGCACCGGCGGGCTCAACACGCTGCCATCAGGATCGGCCACAGCCTCGAGAACGATCGAATCATTTAAATCCTCCTCTTCCGTCGCCGGGGGCAGCGCGCACGACTCCGGCGTCGCCCACCGCGCCTGCAGTGCGCGATAGTACTCCATCCCGACCGGAAGGGCGGCCACCACCACCGCGCTGCCACCGCGCTTGTCCGCCGGTGCCTGCGGGCTGGACGGCGTGGACGACGACGACTGCGAGGGGCTGCCACCGCTGCCGGCCTGCGTCCACGTCGTCGGCACGCGGAACGTCACGCCGGTGCTGCGCCCCGTCGCGGCTGGCGCGAAGTCGCAGTGCAACGGCACGCCACAGCACGTGCTGGAGTTGGAGGATGTCACGCCGGCCGTCGCCTGGTCGGCCGCCGTGCCGCTCAGCTGCTTCAAGCCCAGTGCCTGCGCCTCGGACAAACTGTCTGGGCCGTCGGCGCTGCCCCTCGTCGGCCCTCGCGCGCCAGCCGCGACGGCGTCCTGCCGCTCACGGTTCCACTCCGTCACGAGGGCCGCCTCCGTATCCGGGATCCACGTCAAGGCCCGGTCCAGGTTACGACCCTTTGCGATGGGGACAGCGGTGCACTTCACTGGGCCAGCGGGGATGTGCTCCGGTATGTCGCCGTACACCGGGCCGGCTGGGCTGGGCCGCTGATTGACCGACGTGCTGCGACAGTCACCGCCGGCGAGGGCGTTGGACAGCCCACTGCGCTTCCGCTCGCGGCTGCGGGACGCCCCTGACGATCCCGCGTGCTTGCTGGAGTCTCCACCCATGCTTGCAAGTGTACACACTGCTGGTCAAGTTTACTTGTTTTAGTTTTTTGTGTGGTAGCAGCTGTTGTGGGGAGTCGGGGGAAGGAAAGTTGTCTCGTTTGCAAGGCGCGAAGCGTAACAGAAAGTCAAGAGTCACCACCGTGGGCGATTGCTTCGTCGGAGTAGAAGGCCTCTAATGCGGCGACCGTTGAGTTTTGCGCTTTGCCTCACGTTTCACAGCTCTGAAAACACGAAATGAGAGTGGCTATGAAAAGTATATACTTTTTGATGGTGTTAAGAGGAAAAGAGGAAAAAGAAAGAAGAAGAGATTCGCGAAATATAAAAGCGTTCGATCGCAAATACGAGTGTCAATCTTGCAAGAAAAAGAAAATAAAGGCGCTTAAGCTTCGCAACTTTTTAATTGCAGTTTAGAGGGAAGCGCAAAAGAGAAAAACAAAAGGAAGGACTAGCAAGGGGAAATGAGTAAGAACAGAAAATACACTGGAGATCCTGTTCAGTTGTATCTACACAGAGAGAAAAAGAAACTGTTGACAGGTTGAAAGGTAAAAAGAAAAGGTGAAGTGGTGCGTATATGTGGATCAATGCTGTTTCCTAAAGCGTCACAGCCGATGTTGGAGAAACAGAAAAAAAAAAGGTATACAATCTGAAAAAAAAAATGATGAAAGAAAGAAGTACGTTTTCAATGAGCTACAGCGACTGTGTGGTAGCCGGCGTGTGGAGAAGGAAATAGAGTGCAAAAGATCAAGGTATTTTTCTTTTCTTTGTTTGTTTTTGACTTGTGTACTGCTGACTCGCATAGCATTAGATGCGAAGGGAAAAGAAAAAAGGATATGGGACCCCGATGATGGTCGATATGCACAACGACACCAGCACGTACAAGATGTCAGAGATAAGGGAGAAGAAGCATAAAGAGAGATCGAGTGAGGGCCGTGTGACTTCGCATTCAGCATGTACATTTGCATGCAAAAGTGACAAACGAGGTCACTAGAAAGCGGCATCTGTAATCACAAAACCTTGGCGTGTCTCTTCTGCGAGCCCCCACGGTTTACATCCTCTCACTCTCCGGAACTAAAAGCCGTGAGAGCTGGCGTCAATTAATGTCCACCAAAGAAAAAAAAGAGTTATAGAGAATATGTTTCCCTAACTGTATTGCTGAATAGTTGTTTCTTTCTGAGTGTGTTTTTGTTTACCAGTTTATGTGACTTACCACTCACAGAGGCCAAAGAGAAAAAAAAAACAATTGAAGCGCAAATCTGGTTGATACAGAAGCAGAACGCTGTCATGGACACCATTCGGCCAAAGCTCATCCACAGACATACAACAAAAAGCACACAAACAAGGCTTTTCCCTTCCATCCTCTTCGCCCCCGTTACTACACATCGGCGGACGCCGAAGTGTGCTCCGTAGGATAGCGGCGCAGCAGTTTCGTGCTCAGCAGCTCCAGCGTAATCACCTGCCGCAGCAGTGTGACGTCCGTCTGTGTAAAGCTCACCGCCACGCCGTGGGCCACGCACCACGCCACCTGGCACACAAAGACACCGCAGTCGTTGCCGTTGCGCTGCTGCGGAACGTGCGCGGCACCGTCGGTGAACCACTCCACCTCCTCGTCGCTCAGCATCGAGGCCGGCAACGTTGTGGCGGACAGCAACGACGAGGCAGACCGCGCCTGCTCCGTTCGCTGCTGCTTCACCACTGTGCCAGGCTGCTGCTGCTGCTGCTGCTGCTCTTCTAATGCTTCCTCTTGACGACGCAGCTTCTTGGCCGCCGCCTGCAGCTTCGCGAGGGAACCAAAAGGCTGCAGAGAGTCAATTGGTGCTTTGCTCGCCGTGGAAGCACGCTGATCTTCAGAAGTGATGGTGGAGGTGGTGGTGGTGGGCGACGGGGTGTACGGTGCAGCCATCAGCAGCGTCACTCCGTCGCTGCCTGTGTGGCTGTAGGTTGTGCCGCTGCTGCGGGAAATATTTGCCTCGTCCACTGGGTGGCCGTAGTGCCGCTGACACTCCCGCCAGACGTGCGAGAGGCGGCTCAGGATGCGCAGTCCCCGCTGCCGCGCACGGTCGGAGCGGCTCATGGAGTCGTACAACACCCACCGACGATCTTCGCGGAAGTAGACAGCCAAGGCCCAGTGCTGCGCTTCGATGTTCACGGGCACCAGCACCGCCCGCACACTCTCCGCGTCGGCGGCCTTGAACGGCTCCAGCAGGTGCTGTCGTCGGCGCAGCCACCGCAGTGTCGCGCTGCCCGCTGCCAGCGGGGGAAGATGTGCCGCGTTGTCCGGCTTTGCCGTTGTCTGCGTGAGCTCAGACTCGACCTTGGCGTAAAAGTGGGTGCCCATCGACGCAACGCTGTGCACGACGGCACCGGTTGCTTGCTTCTGCCGCTGCTCGACGTCCTCGCACAGCAGTTGCAGGTAGTTGTTGATCACCTGATCGTTGAGCCACGCGTCGGCGCTGAGGGAGGCGAGCTGGCGGTAGGTGATGCTGTACCCGCTCGTTGTGAGGGACACCGCCGTAACGTCGCTGTCGCGCCGCGCGGCCACGCTGGCGAGAGCGCGGTGGTCGGCGTCGTCGAGGCGCAGACACGACATCGACGCCGCCACCCCACTGCGGATGTGCGCCAGCACCCCCACGAACGTCAGACCACCGTGCCCCGTTACCGACGCTGTGGGGGCAGCAGCCGCAACCGTCGGTGTGCTCAGCAGGTGGGACACGAGGTGCCGCTCAATCCACTGCGTCAGCGCGCGCTCGGCGGCCGAGTCGCTGACACCGACAACGGCGTCGACCTCGCGCCGCACCTGCGCACTGCAGACTTCCCGCATGACCTCCTCGTAGACGAGACGCATGGCCGCGTCGTGCGGGGTGTGGGTGGTGTCGACGAGAAGGCTGCGAAACGCCTCGGCCTCGTCCTCGCTCTCCACCGGCGGAAGCGGCGATGGTTGGTGTGTTGTGGGTGACGCGGGAGCCTTTGTCTGTTTCCACGTGGGATACTCCGGATGGCTGGAGGAGAGGATACTCGACACAGCAGTCTTCTGTTTAGAGTGCGGTGCATCCACAGCTGCTCCAAGGTCGGACTCTTCTGTGGCAACGTTGCCCTCTGCCTCCGCGTCTGCGCGGCATTGCGCGAGCGCCGACAGACTTGCTGAGAGGTGCAAAAGCGCATCTGCGTGTTCGCGCTCTCGCTGCTCGGCGAGTGTCAGTCGCGGTTTCGTTCCCATTGACTCTACCGTAGCGTTTACCTCGTTGGTGCGCTCTGCTGGTGCGTCTTTGCCGCGCTTTGCCAGCGCAGTCGCCGCAGCAATGGCACGTTGAAGCGCTGCTCGCGCACTTGCACGCTCTGCGGATGCGGCATTCGCCATGCCGCCATCACCACTGCCGTGGAGGTGGGTGCGCGGCAGCGCCTCCTCCCACGACGACGGCGGACGCTGCAGTATTGTGTGCTCCAACTCCGAAACCTGCGCGGCACTTCGGAGTGTGTCTGTCGTCAATGGCGGGACCTGTGCGACGCCTGTTGCCGTTAAGGAGGTGGTTGTGCGCAGCTCGTGGTTCTCTCCAGACACGGCTTGGCTCCCTCCCCGCTGAGAAAAGCTGCGCCAGCGCTCACTGAGCACGGCGCGCTTGGCAGCCTGCCGTTGCTGCTGGCGCTGCAGCCATCGCGAAAAACGCGCGCGCGATTTGGCCAGCAGACGCGAGGCACTGCGGAAAGACTCGTCAGCGCGCGTGTTCAGCGGCGACGGCGATGAAGAGGAGGCGCCACCGCGGCCACGCCGCAGTCCGCGAATCCACGACAACGTGAAGCTGCCATCGTCTTCCACGGCAGGCGGGACCGCTGTGTGGGAAAAGTCCGATGCTGCATCGATAATATCCGAAGAATGGTCAGGGTGTTCCTCATCCGCTCCGGTGCTTTCGCTGCTGGTACTGCCGGTACTGCTCTGGCTGCTTTCCCGATCAACTGGTAGCTGCGACGCGGGTAAAAAAGAAGAAGGAGGAAGTCGTCCTGGTGCGACTCCCCGCGCCGCAGTCGGCGCCACGTCTCTCATGATCGTATACCCTTTCTCCGCCCCCTGCGCACCCTCGTGTTCACCGCTCTCGACGCCCACCTCATCATTCTCATCTCCGTCTGCCGGCCGTGCAGGGTAGCGGTGCACAAACCCCGATGGCGCCACAAGGTCCACGTTTGTTGACTGGCCCCGCTCGCTGGAGAGCGTGAGAGATTGCGAGAGCCGACGAAGCCAACGCGGACCAGCTGAAGCCTGCCACGAAGTAGGGCGCGTCGCACCAGAAACCCTCGGTTGGGTGTGACCCAATTTCTTGCCTGCTGCGGGGGTTGCGGAACTGGCTGCCGCCCCACCAGTCAAGTGAGTGCGTGACCACCACGCTTGCACCGCCCGCACTAAACTACTCCGCTCCACCACGGTGCTCCACATAGCCGCGGATGCACTTTGCGGACGGCCGCCACCGCTGTGGTGCTCTGCGCACGTCTTCGCCTCGGCGGCTCTCTGCCGTTCACGGCATCGCTGACGGTGCAGGGTGGCGGCCAGTGCGCGACTCTGCGCATCGGCGTGACGCCAGCGCTCCAACCGACCCTCCGTAGCGCGGAAGCGGCGCACCAACGTGTCCATGACAAGCGCCGCTGAGGACGGCGAAGAGGACGGCGCAGCGGTGGTGGTGGTGGTGGTGGTGCCGGTAGTCCCGGTGGTGGAGCGACTGGCAGGGACGGGCACCTCCGTTGAGACCGGTACGTGCTGGTGGAGACCTTCATTGACCTCCTCTCCACCCTGCTTCATAGTTCCTGCAGACAGGAAGGCGCCCGTGGTGTGCTCTGCTACATGCATGCGTGCGCGGTATGGGTGGCGGCGTGCGTCGAGCAGGGCCGTCGTGGGCACCGCAACCTGAAGGGGAAGCTGGATGACAGGGCTGCGCACTGGCTTGCAGGGTGGCGAATCCGTTTGACGCGCAGCTCCTTCTCCGCTCAAATTTTGCTTGTCCACCCACGCCGACGGCGATGACGACGCTGAGGACGAAGTGCCGGAAGACGCACTCATCGTTTCAGTAGTATTTTTCGTTTCTGTTATTCCTGTATTAAGCTTACAATGGGAGTGTCTAAGCGGCTCAACCGTGAATGAGCTAGATGATCTGCCTGTGTTGTGTGCGTGCCGAGATTCGGCAACAAAAATCTCTAAAAATTTTCGAGTCTTTTAGCAAAACTTCAGGGGTCCCAGAGACTCGTTTTGTGATGGAAAGCGTTAAAAACTTCTGTAAAAACAAAGAGAAATAGTTTAAGAGAGAGGCAAGAAGCAAGAAAGAGAGGCGTGGTAAAAAAAAAAAAAATAGAAAACATTGGTTTGTTTACGAACATCTAGAACCATCCATTTCACAGAACGAAATAAAACCGGTGGGGAAAAAACCTCGCAACGACCACGTTGCGTCTCACCAATTAAGATTCAAGAAATTAAAGCAACTTGTGGGCACAAAAAAAGAGAATTTCGGCAGAGCGCTTTTAAAGTGCTAAAAAGCATCGATCAGCAAAAATGGAAAATTATTTTTATTTTTTTTTTAGCATCTAGAAAAAAAAGAGCTGAAAGCGATGAACAAACGTATCACTGCATACGTCACCTCAGAGCAAATTGGAGAAGAGAAGAAACATGACTTAAAAGAAAAAGACTTCGAAGTTTTAAAGAAGAAAAAAAAAAGTGTTAAAGAAGATTCAACCTGTACACTTGTTTCAACGCGCAACAACGGCTCAGCAAAACTCAAACACACACACATATAAATTAAGGGTATTTTATTTTCTCCTACGGGTCACCGCTTTGCAGTAAATGCCATTTTACGAAAGAAAAACTTATGATCTACATGAGCAGCGCAACTTGATTCTTTTCTATTTTTTGTCAGACGAAAAACAAAATCATACATTTGATTTCCTTTCACACCATTATTGTTGTGTTTTCTTTTTATGCGGGCAGCATAGGCAGGCCGGCGGCGCGGGCGGCTGCATCAAAGCTGACCGAGGTATCCCACGGCTTCTCAGGCGGCTGCGTGGTAATCCGCTCCGCCGCCACCACCGTCGGCGCGGCGATCCAATCGCCCAGCATAAAGTAGCGCGAGCGCAGCAGCTCCGCCGCCGTTGGTCGCTTCTGCGGGTCGGCCTGCAGGCACCACCGCAGCATGTTTCGCCCCTCGTCCGACAGGTGCTCCGGGATGCGGACGACCGTCGGCCCTGCGCGGGGCGACACCGTGGCCGGCAGCTCCTGCTCCTTCGCCACGGCATCGTAGTGCTGCCGCAACGCCGTCAGACGGGTCTGATACCACTTGTCCAAGTTCGCGGTGAGCTGCGCGTCGTACTCGTCCTTCTCGCGACGCGTCTTCGGCTTGGGCAGGTTCTGCGGCAGGCACTCCGTCATGATGTTGCCGTCGTCCGTCACCAGCTCGATGAAGGTCATCGCAAAAGCGTAGATGTCGCTGGCGGCGGAGAAGGTGCGGCGGTGCAGCACCTCCGGCGCGGCGTGCGTCACCGTCACATACTTGTGCACCGGAATATCCTCGATCTTGTCCGCGTCGCCGTAGGCCAGCGCGCGGCGGATGAGCGACGTGTGATTCAGCTTCGTCAGCGGCACACCACCGCGCGATCGGCCGAGGCTGCCGGCGGCGTCCGCCATCGAGGTACCGGAGCTCATCGTGTGGGTCAGCGGGACGGGAGCCGGCGCCGGCGCGGCCGGGCTCGCGTAGGATGCCCTGCTGGGTGTGAAGCACGGGGCAGTGGTGTGCGGGCTGCCGCAGACGAGCGCGTTCGTGTCCGTCGACGAGGACAGCACCATCGGCAGCCGTCCCCGCAGATCCGGCGCGTGGAGGGCATCACCGGGCTTCACGAGATAGTGGTCCGGCGAGATGACGGCGACGCCGCCCAGCGAGGAGCGCTGCAGCGGTACCACCCGCATCGGCGGCGTCAACCGCGGCTCCTCGGGCAGCATCGTCGCCGCCACGAGGTCGGCGTCCGCCTGCGCCTCCATGCCGTCGTGGGGGGACGGGAAGGGCACGGTGTCGATGTCGGCTCGCGTGAAGTCGTAGTCGTCCATGTAGCGGCAGTAGATGTCGTTGAGCCGCTTGTGATCTGCCGCCTCGTCGCCCTCGACAAAGTTGGCAGTGCGCGTGCTGCTGAAGCTGCCCTGGTTGCCGAAGGAGCGCACCCCGCTGTTGCGCTTCTTCGGGCTGCCGTGCGACAGCTCCTTACGCAGCGGCGACTGCGGGCTGGACTGGGACGCCGTCATGTGCGTCTCCTCATTCGGGCTGCCCTTCTCCACCTCCCCGGTGGGACTCGCGACGTTGTCCTGCTGCTCGTACGCCGTTATCGGAGGGACGTTGATGCGCGTCGCGCTGCCGCTGTTTGTGTTATTGTTATTGTTGTTATTGTTGGGGTTGGCGGTGTAGCGCGGGTCGGCGGTGGAGACCTGCGGCACCATGCTGGCGTCCTGCGTGATGACGGAGATGTCCGCCTGCCCGCGGTAAGCGCCACTGTCGCGCGTGTTCGTCACCAGCCCGCCCGGCGACGCAGCGAAGCCGTTCACCTCCTTCGACGAGCTCTGCCCAGCCGCCCCGCTGATGGGCTCGTTGCCGGTGGTGAAGGGGTCTCGATTGCCTTTTCTGCACGGACTGCCCGTGTAGTTGTTGTTATTGGTATTGTTCGTGACGGGTGTCGGCTTCGGCAGTGGAGGGTCGAGGAGCCCAAGACACTTACTCAGCTGCGAAGGCGTAACGCTTGTCAGGTCGCCCGTGGGCACGTCGGAGATGTAGGCCGGGAAGTACGTGCTGTAGACCAGCTGGACAGGACGGTGCAGAAAGATGGCCTTGGCGCACACATCGTACTGCAGCTCCCCGTTCTCGTGCACCTGCAACAGCGCCAGCAGAACATCGCGCATGTACGCCCGCGCCGTTAGCTCGTGCAGGCGAGACTTGTTGAACTTCTCCGGCATCTCCTTCGACTGGTACCCGCGTAGCGTGCCGTACTTGGCGTACTCGAGGTAAAGACGCAGCTTTTGCGGGGTTGAGCTGATGTCGCCTTGCGTAGAGGACGGACTCGAGTTGCCGCGTGTTTTGCCGAAGAGAGTCGGGCTGCCGCCAGACGGGCTCCGCTTTCGCTCCAGCAGCTTCCCGATTGGTGAGGCGCTGCTGGGCGTTCCGGTGCCGGCCTTCGGGCTCTTCTCGATCACCTCGTTGGACAGTCCGGGGAAGTAGTTGCAGCACGCCTCCGGCACGGCGCTGGAGACGCGCTCGCCGTAGACGTACTCCAGCGTGTAGCACCGCAGCACCCGCGAGCTGTAGGCGGACAGCCGCGTCCAGCTGCGCACCTCCATGCGAATCAGATCGAGCATCACCCCTGTCGAGTAGCTGGCGTACATGGGCAGCTCCTTCATCGCGATGATGTAATGTGCTGCGACGTTGGCGTCCAGCTGGGGGCTCAGTGGATCGCTGTCCGCCTGTGGCCCGCTGACAAAACTCACGGAGCCGCTCTCGCCGTCGACAACGGAGGCTGGGTCGGAGGCAAACATGATGGAGCTCTTGTCGCTGGCACGACGGCCGATCGGGTGGCGCGGCACGGTGGGGTTCACGGCCGCCTCGGAAGTGCCCATAAAGACAGAGAGTCGCGCCAGGTGCACGGAGCTGTACATCCCTTTCGCCACCACCGTGTCCCCGACGAGGGGCTGGCACTGATACACGGTGAGGGTCGTCAGCGGCGGGCACGCCGTCACCGGCACGTCCGAGACGCGATTCGTCTCCGCCGCGCTGCTGCCGTCGTTGTTTTTGATGGAGTCCACGTCACAGCTGCCCTCCACCGCAGGCAGCACGCCCGTGGCAATCGCGACATTGCGCAGTTCGTGAATGCGCTCAAAATAGGTCTTTGCCACGTCGTCGGCGGGTTTGTACGCCGCGATGCCCCCTCCGGCGGCCTTGCCGTTGTTGTGATTGCCCATCACCCCGCAGTTGCCGAATTCTTTCTCGGGGACTTTCTTGTTGGCCGCGTGCTGCGCGGGACGCCCGCCAGCGTTGTTGCGGTTGACATCGCCATTACCAACATTACCAGCGTTCTTTGGCGCAGCGCTCTTGTCCTTCGCACACGATGCACCCATTTTTGCAAGAAAAAAAAAAGAACGAGACTGTGTTTATCTTCTTTCTTCTTTACAAAAGGTTTCTAAGCCGACAGCCAAAGTATGGACGCACAAAAGAAGCACACAAGAGGACTTTTTTAACGCGGAAAAAAAAAACTAGGAAGTGAGTGAGAAAAAGATTGTGTGTTAAAAGAACAGAAATGCAGACAAGAGGTCGCTGCAACTCTTCCTTTCCTCTTTCACTCAATTTGTGTTTTTTTTTTCTTTGGTGTGTGTGTTTGTCTTTCACGTTCAAATGAGAGATGGGGTGAGAGGAGGGAGATCGAGCCGGTTGGTGCACTGTACAAAATAGAATTAACAACTGGTGGATAGAAAAAAAAAAAACAGAAAAGCTAACAAGACAGGAAAGTCAAAAAAAGAAAGCTTTGGTGGACAACAAAAAAGGCGTAATTCAGAGAAAAGAAGAAAAAAGGGGGAAGCAAGAGTAGATCGATATTACGACGCAGATCGCACCGCAACTGCTTTGATGGAATACAAAAATTTAAAAATTGGCGCTGCGCATCAAGCACACACACACACGGACAGGAAGGTCGAAGACAAGTACAGAGGGAGGAAAAGAAAAGAAGAAGACCTTCAGATAAAATTCTACTCGACGACGATTATGTACGGAGCGGAGAACAAATGGGAGTCGCAAAAAAAAAAAAAGAGCGTATGGGACTTGCTTTTGTGAGCAATGAGTTTCTCGTCTACTAAAGTAAAAATAAAGGTGACAAATGCGGTTCCCAGCTCTTTGCCACGACGTCAGCGCGACAACCAAGAAAAGAGAGAGAGGGAGACAAAGAGAAAGTGGATGNGAGAGAGAGAGACAAAGAGAGAGTGGATTAGGGAGAAAAAACGCCGAAAGAAAAGGAAAGGACTGCATGACATTTTTCTTTTCTTTAGGTTCACACGTTGTCGCAAAAAATGGCTGTTGGTGCGATCGCAGTGTTGAATGACAGAAGAAAAAGGCTACGAGGACATTAAGAGCATTCTAAAAGTCTGTCATCAAAGCCAATTTACATTAACGAGCTGGTTTCTCGTACGCACTAAGTTTTCTTTGAAAAAAAAAATTTAGTGAGCAGACAAATTGTATATTAGGGGAAAAAAAAGGTTCTGTGTTGTCGGTAGCAGCAGTAAAGATAAACGAAATAGCAGAAACAAAGTCTAAAAGGAGAAAAATAGCGCACGTGCGAATCGGTTTCGCTCAGCACCAAACGACATGCTTCTTCTGTCTGTGTGTGTGTGTGTGTGTGTGTGTGTGCTTTTATTTTTTTTTTTTTACGGAAGTGGAGCCAAGCGGAGTTGCTACGTAGACGTCTCGTTTGCACGTGTTAGCAATAGTCGCGTTTCGATTTCCTGCCACTGTTCGCGTACCTGCACTTCCACACGCCGCAACTCGCACACGCGCTTGTCACACGCCAGAGCACCCTCAACGCCAGAAATCACCCGCTCGCGGACACCCCCAGAGCGTTGTGTTTCGGAAACGGAAGCGGCGCCGTAGAGGCGTGCCAGGCGAAGAGCTCGTGCAAGCGCGCTGCGGCAGGGCCACGATGAGGGTGATAGCCACCACTGCAGCAACGTTGTCACCTCCGCGATGTCGGACACGGGCAACAGCTGCAGGTTCTCGATAACGGTAAGACCATTATTACCAGCAGTATCCGCCGAAGGGGAGAGAATCTGTGACAGTGTAGATGCATCTGCCAACATCTCAGCGCTGCCCGCCCGCGATCTCTTACGCGGGTGGGCACTCTCTGTGGTGAAGCAAAAACAACCACCAGCTTCCTGCAACGCTCGCTGGAGAAGATGGAAAGGCAAGAGAACAAGCTGCTCGAAAAGTGGAAAGGGGGACTTGTTGTTGACCGCTCTGTGTAGCACGCAGATGTGGCGGATGAAAAACAACAATGAGCTAGCGGTGTGAACAAACTGCGGCTCCACGATAGAGAAGTTGTTCGTTGCACCTCCGCAGGACGGCACGCACCGACCGCCATCCTGTGAAGCGCTGTGTGACTTGTCAAAGCGGGAGAACAAAGCGCTGCGCTGGCGCAGCAGCTTATCGACGCGACAAGCCAAGCACACGTCGTCGCTACACGCGGTACTGCAGCAACACAGCGCTGGCCTTTCTATTGAAAAGGCCGTTGTTCTGGGAGACGTAGTGTCTGCGCCTTCTGCCGTCACAAATTGCTGGCAATCATTTTCATTCCGCTCTTCCATCAATGCCCTTGTCTTCATAGTGGTTTCACGTCGCTCAGCTAGGCCGTTGAACAGCACGTGGAACACGTGACGCAGTGTTCGTGGGGTGCCACGCAGCACCTCGCGCGAGAGCGGGACCACCGCCGCTGTCGACGGCACAATCACCACCTCCTCCGCCTCGTCACTGTCTGTCGTGACTCTCGCAACAGTAGAAATATCAGAGGCAGATGAGTGCACCGCATCTTCTCCTCGGGCACATGCCGTTGTGACGTAGCGCTCCCATAGCAGCGTTGCGGGCGGCAACCCGCTTTGTAATTCCGCGCCTTCTGAATGAGCCGTCTGCACTCGGTACCGCGGGCGGTCAAGTGACAGGCGCACCTTAAGCCTGTCAAGCCGTGCCTCCAATGCGGCCAGCTTGCCAAGTAGCGGCACGTAGAAACCTTGACAGACGCTAACGGTAAACCACGGCATCACCTGCCGTACCCATTCCTGCGCAAACTGCAGCTTTGCCGCGTGTATCAGCCACCGCTGCTGACACGCAAGCGAGCGCCGCTCCATGTCCGCGGCCTGCGCCATCATGGGTGTTGGCGGTTGCGCCGTCACGATCGAGGTTGCGGAACACTGAAAGCACATCGTTTTTGTGGGCATGTGGGGAGCATGGTGGTGGTGGTGGTGTGTTGCAGAAGGCACCTCGCTTGTTTCTTGCGTGGCGGAGGAGGGTGCGCCCCCGCCATGATGATCGATGGAACGCATGGCTGCTGAAGCAGCTGCAGTCGTCTTGAAGAGACTCGGGTCGTTACTCGGGTCGGTTTTCTGCTGATCTGCTTCAATTCTCTCATCGGGCGCGCACCTGAAATGAAACCGTGTGCTTTCTGGCGTATCTGACACACTTGTAGTAGTGGAGAGGTACAGCTTGTGTATCGCTTCTTGGAGGGCCGACCTTTCACGTGAGAGTGTCGCGCACTGTTGCTGAATGCTCTGCTTCAAAGCATCGGTGTCGCGGAAGCTTTCAAGAAGGCGACGCTCGACATCTGCCACAATGTTGTTCATAGTTGTCTGAAAGAAGCCTTTAGGTGTCTGTCCATTTAAAAAAAAAAAACGAGAACGAGATGAGAGAGAAAGGTGCAATCTGCATTGTCATCTACCTTGAAAACCAGCAGCCTTTCTTTTAAATTTCTTTGTCGTACACACCAATACTACAATTAGTAACGCTCATTGCAGATGTCAAATTTCCTGATTTCAATTTTCATATGAGCACACGGGTAGTCTCTATGTCTCTTAGCAAACGTACGTAGTTGCTTCTCAAGCTTACCTTGTCAGCTGTCAACGTATTCGTACGTCACATGCTGGAATTTTTTTTTTGTAAAACAACCAATTTTTAACAAACAGTTGCTTTCCAGTTTGTTGTTGCAATGTAAAAGAAGAAAGCAAAAGCTTTTATAGGAATAGACTATAAAGAGGTCAAAGAAAACCGCAACAAAGAAAAAAAACAGTGGAAAAACAGACCTTTTTTGGTTGACAGCACATACAAATACAGTTTATAGAAATTATTAAAAAAGGGGGAAAACAACAGAGGTGCTTCCACCACAAACTACGTACGTCTAAAATTAACACCATGTTTAATTTTTGCCAAAGGTCTTGTTTAACAATTGAGGCAAAGGAAGAGCAGAGCACCTTGCTCGTACAATGCCATCCCCTGTACAGAACAGCATTCTACAGTGACTTGTCATAATAGCTGATAAAAAAAAAAAGAACGAAAAGCGTGAGCACAAGACAACAAAACCAGCACTTTTCTTTTTTTTCTACGGAGAGCTCGGCTCGCTAATCGAGCCGCCATCGCGGCGGAGGTAGAAGCGGTAGTAGATCAACTGCGCCACCACGACCACGTCCAGCAGAATCTGGAAGAAGCCGCACAAAATAAACGGCAGCGCCTGCTTCTTCCAGAAGTAGTAAATCACCTTGATAATATCGCCGGCCACCCACGTGAGAATGAGAATCATGCTGAGCCCCTCCGTGCTGCGGCGACGGGCATTGCGCAGAATCTGCGGGACTACGAGCATGGCCTCAATACCCAGGGACAGGTAGCCCACCACAGCAGGCGCGTGGTGCCAAAAGAGGCCCACGGTAAAAAAGTAGATGACAGCCACCACCAGCGCCGCCACCGCCGCCGTGGCGTAGCTGATGGCGAACTTGCGCGGCGTCAGGCGCAGCAGATTCTGCTCCAGATGGTCCTCCACCTGAAAAAGAACACGCAGGCAACGGAAAAAGGCAGCGACGACCGGCGAGGAGGACGGCGAGCTCACCACGTCGTCGGTCACAGCCTGCTCACTCCGCTCGCGCGTGGCCGACGCGATGACGTCCTGCGCCTCCACCACGGGCGGCGCGGGCTTTGCACCGGCGTCGTCGAAGCTGCTCGGGGCACCCGCCGGGGACGCCGCGATGCCGCCGGCACCGAAGAGCACGTCCTCCTGGTGCCCGCTGACGACCTGCCGCACATGCACCTCCAGCACCTTCAGCAGCACCACGAAGTGCACCAGCGCACCGAGCATGGCCTGCAGAAACAGCGCCACCATGTAGTGCTCGCCAATGAAGTAGTAAAGACGCAGGGTGTTGCTGGTGAGGAGGATGAGGGACACCAGCGGGGCGTAGCCCTCAATGGAGTTCGTCTTGACGATTTCGAGGTACTGCGCAACATAGCCGACGTGCGGCGCGAAGACCAGCAAAACCTGAACGATGATGTCGAAGGCGCCCATCGTGAGGATACTTTCTTTTCGCAGTTGTTGTTGTTGTTGTTGTGGATACGTGTTGGAGTGGGCAGGAGTATCGATAAAAAAATACAATGAAAAGGGATTCGCGAAGAAGAAAAAAAAACGCACTTTGGAAAAGAAGAAACAGAAAAAAAAAACGCAACGCTGCGTTTCTACAATTGAATGAAACAATGAATACGCACTGTTGGGATCGTAACCTGCACGTGGTGCTTACAGGGAGATAGGAAAGGCGAGAAGAGGAGAAAATTGAGGGAAAAGTATGCCCTCTTGATTCATCGTGTCCTGGAATTGACATCTTAGAAAAAGGCTCAGCTAACGAAAGATGATTCTCAAGCAATGCTTGTACCTCTTTCCTGAGTGGTAGTGTTTGTTAAATAGGAAGGGTGCGGCTGTTGTGTCAAAAAAAAAAAAAACTGATAACTGCACGCGCGTAGCTTTTCTTGCGAAGATTCATTGTTTCCACCCCCAACGTTGCAGCAGTTTTGTCGAATTAAGTGGGTCATTCAGAGCACCACGAAGCTCTCAAATTGCAATGGTAACTTTACTTTTTTTTTTCTGTAGTTTTAGTGATTGGGCTGATACGTAACGATCTGAGAAGCTCCCGTTAAATTAATAAGGTAATCCTGTGAAAGCGTGCAGTGCGTCTGCGCAAAAAATGCGACTCCGTTTGGTCACTGCATGCACTACTACGCAAAAAGAAAACAAAGCAAAAGTTAGCACCTACCGCCACGAATATTAACCGGTGGCCGCAAATAAAAAGGTCGTGAACTCAGCACGCGACTCGCAGCGAAAAAAAAGTCTCTTGTTTTTCTCTTAACACCACAGCGCATGTTGGTTTTTTTTTTCTCAATTCACAACGCTCCACCACCATTTCTCTCACCGAACGTTTCTTTTTCTTTTTTTTTTTTTAGTCTGTGGCATTACCAGAGGGCTGGCTCGACTCCGACAGCTTCGACAAGTTGTCAATCAGCTCATCCGACAGCTTCAGCAGGCGCACCACCGTCTCCTCCGCTGTGTTCGGCACCCACCCGGCCCCCTGCGACGTCTCCGGCTTTCCATCAGCGGGCGCCTTCTCCTCCGTCGTTGCGTAGCGCAGCCTCGCAGCCTCAATGGCCGGCAAGTACATCTCGCGTAACGACTTCTGCACGTCGGTGGCGGTCTGCTGTACACGCAGCTGCGACACCGTCGTCACGCCCTGCGCCGACCGCAGCGTGCTCCACAGCACCGCGTACACCTGCCCCACCAGCGCCGCTTGCTGCAAGAAGGCAAGGCGGTCTTCCGCGTTGATCTTGCCCGTCACAACACCGCTCGTGCTGCTGTCGCTCTTACCGTTGATGTTGTTGTTGTGCTCCTCGCTCTCCGTTGGCTTGAACAACTCCGCCAAGTCATCCTTGTAGGCCAGCGGCAGCGAGACGACCTCCTCGACCGCGTCGGCCAGGATCGCCTGCAGCGCCGCCACCGCGTTGGCCGACGTCGCCACCTCGTCTCCGACCTCCGCCACATTCGCCAGCACCACCAGCGACCTCGACAGCAGCGTGAAGTCGTGCGTGCTGTACGGAGGTGCTGCCGCTGCTGCCCCACCGCTACCCCCGCCGCGGCCGCGCGAGCTCTCCTGATGTTCCGTGTGGAGACGCACGGCGCAGGCCAGCGCCATGTTGCTCACGGCTCCGGAGGCCAGCACGTCCGTCACGCTCATCGCCGCCGCCGTCGGGTAGACGCCGTCTCCCGAGGCAGCGTCCGCGTCCCCTTCTCCCGCAGCGGAGGCGGCACTCGTCTTGCGCGCGAGATCCTTGCGCGAGGCCGTCATGGACTGCATCGTGTCCATCACGTTGAGGCGCACATCCTTCTGCAGCCGCACGAGCTCCTCGGCCCCGATCGCGTCCAGCCCCTCTAGCTCCGTGGTCAGAAACAGCGCCCCCTCCACGAGACTCGACAGGGCCGCGACGTACTGACGCTCCGTCTGCGCCGTGACCTCGAGCACCTCCTCGGACCCACCGACCACGTCGTCGTTGGCCACCACCATACTCTCCTGGTTGGCGTTGGCGGCCTCGTAGATGACGTCGAAGACCATTGGCAGGTTCGACGGCGCACTGCACACCTCCTGCAGCGCCATCCACGCCTTGTGCAGCAGCGGCAGCAGCACCACCACCGCCGTCTGCTGCGTCGGCGAGGCGCTGGGAAACAGCACCGTGCCGTAGCGGCGGGACGGCAGCGAGGCACCGTAGGCGCCATCGTTGCGGCCATCCCGCACGAGCAGCGCCGAGACAAAGAGCAGCGCACGCACGACGGCGTCGACGGCGAGGTAGCTGGCGGCTTCGTAGTTGAAGGAGACGCCCGTGGCGTTCTCCGGGGCCTCCGCGGCCAGCACACCCGTCAGCGCCCCCAGCGCGGCATCCAGGGCGATCGTCGTCTCCTCGGTGACCCCGCGAAGGGGTCCCGCCGTGGACGACGACGAGGACGACGCATCCGCCGCCGCTGCCGCCTCCTCCAGCAGAAAGAGAATGTACTCCGCCAGGCGGTCCACCGCCCCAGCCTTGGTGGCCCGTGCGGCGCCGCTGTGCGACATGCAGGTGATGTTCAGCATCGCCATGGCCGCCCAGCACCGGCCCCGCGGACTGAGACGACTCGCCATCGCCAGGGTGCCGAGGATCAGCTCCACCGCGCCTTCCTCCACCAGCGTGTCCGCCAGCGTGGCGGCATCGGCGCTCTCCTGCGACGCGACGACGGCTTTGTTGTTGTCGCGCGCGGCAGATGTCGGTTGCGTGTCCGCGCTCAGCTGGCAGAGGTTGGCGAGACAGCGGCAGCACCGCTCTCGAATCTCAGGGCTGTTCGGGTACGCACGCAGCAGCTCCGTGACGAGGTGCTGCGACGTGGTTGGTGCTGCCGTGGAAGCCTCCGTTGACACCCCGTTTGGTGTCTTGGGCTGCAGGGATACGCACGAGTCGGCGACGTGCTGCGTGTCCTCGTTAGAGTGATCGAGTTGCACGACACACTGCAGCGCTGTCTTGGTGAAGGGCTCCCCACCTTGGCGGTAGTGCTCCGTGAGTGCCTCGAGCACTTTAGGAAGCGTGGTGGCGGACGGCGGCGCAGCTTGCACGCACACGTCTCCGACAAGGCGCTGCGCCTCCGCGAGCGTCATCCACCGTGCAAAGCTTCGTCGGAACATTTGTGCTATTCCGTTCTTTTAATATACAAATCTGCTGTACACTAGAGGTTCGAAAATTAAAAAAAAGAAACGGAAAAAGTGCGTTTTAAAGAAAAAGTGCCGAGTATGGGATGTTGCAGGCACGCCTTCAAAAAGTGTGTGAGTGTTCAGCAATAAGGAGTTGAGCCTTGTGTTTAGAACCCTGTACTTTTCTTTATCGGTGAGCTTGGCTTGCTGTGTTGAAAGCAATAAAAACGACGATGAAAGGCGTGGAATTACACTACAACAACAAAACAACATGGAAGTGAAGCTTCAACGCTGCTCTCCTCTAACTGCCACTGAGTTTGTAATTTGCTGTTCTACACATTCGCTAATCAATGCGAGAGATTTAGATGCGCGCAGAACAGTTGACAGAACTGTCTTCGCACAGTCGACGCTGCAAATTTAAAAAAAAAACCCTTAGTTGAAGTCTAGAGAAGAATTCCGGTGGTGTAAGTCAAAATTATCTTTTTTTTTTTCTTATAAAAATAAAGTGTCTCGCACGACTGAACTCACATCCGCTTATTTACAACCTCCGAACCAAAAACGGACGGTCTTGACTTAAACTTAATCGAATTTAACAACACCAACAAAGGAACTACTAGCAGAAGAAGGTTTGGAAAGTAAGAAAGAGAACCACACTTCTTTACTTCGCAGCCTTCTTGCCCTTGAGAGCATTCTGCTTCGCGCCAGCAGCCTTACCAAACTTACCACTATTGTTGTAGCCGCCGGACTGGAACTTACGCTGGGTGATCTTGCCGGACTTGGTGCGGAACTTGTCGTAAGACAGCTTCTTGTTCAGCCGGGGGTCCTTCTTGGCGGCCAGAATTTTGATCTTACGCACCTGATTGCGCACCTTGCTCTTCACCATTTTGGGAATGAAGGCCCTCCCCTGCGCCTTGGCCGTGCGCCGGCGCTGGTTGTTGCTGCGACCCATTCGTCACCTCAGTGGGAAGGAATTGGAAACTATAGCGAAGTAATATATAGAGTTGCGTATTCGCGAGTGGGTATTTTTTTTCTTTTCTTTTGGCTTTGGCGATGACTTGTTGTGTGTGCATTGCAATCGAAATAATTAAGGTCACCAACAAGAGGATGAAAAGATGTCGTTACAAAGGTAGGTACGATGCAGCGTTGCGGTTGTTGCGTAGAGGAATGGGAAAAGGACGAAGGAAATTCGATAAAGCATAAGTTTTCAACAAAAACGAATTAAAATTAAAAAAAATGTACGCTGACGTTTTTGTGGTGGCGCAGGAAGCCAGTGTTTTTTTCATAGTGAAAGTTTGCCTTTATTGTTACTATTATGTTTTTTTTCTTTTTGCGCAAGGAGAAGCAGGTATAATTACAACGAAGCTCACTTCTCAGTTGCTAAAAACCATCTTTTGCAGCTATCACTGTCTTTTTTGTTAGTTTCTTTCTGTGCTGCTGCTGTTTGTGAGGAAAATATTTCGACGGTTTTGTGTGATGTAATGAGAAAAAGGAATAGTTGGGTCAACAATAAAGCCTCCGAATCCTTTCTCTCGAATCTTTCAAACAAGCGCAGCGGGGTCGTGCAGCCACTTGACGCACAGCGTCAGACATTTTCAACAACTGTCACTGCCAATCAGTGTTTTATTTCGAAAGCTCGAATGGAGCTTAGTCAGAATCCGTTTCATCGCCCTCACTCGTCAGCAGCACCTTCCGCATTTTCTTTCGCGGCTGCTTCTTGGCGTTTTCGTCCCGGCGCTGCTGCTGCGGTTGCTGCTTGCGAGAATGTCTCGTTTCGTCGTCGTCCTCACTGTCATTACTGCTGCTGCTGCTGCTGCTGCTGGGAGCATCACGGCGGCGGCTCGCTTTGCGCGGACGTACATCAAACCCCGCAGGCTTGCGATTTTCATCGCGCTGTCGATTCCTCATCACCTTGCCGTTGTCGCGGTCAAAATCATCATTCTTCTTTTTCTCGCCATCGGAATCGCTACCGCTGCTGTTGTTGCTGCTGCTGCTGCTGTGCTCCTCCTCCCCGCCTTCGTCTTCCCCTTCCTCCTCCTCGTCCTCGCTGCTGTGCACCACAAAACCGGAGAGGCTGCTGCTGTCGGAGCCGTCGTCCGAGTCGAAGTACTTGTCCAGCTCCGCCCGTTCACTCGACGACGTCGAGCTGTGCAGGCTGGAGGAGCTGCTATCGAGGTTCAAGTCCTTGGCACATCGGCGGCACAGGTTGATGCTCGGCAGGTCGCCGTCCACGCCGCTTCGCTCCGGTGGATGGGGGCCCCCACACGCTTCATGCCGCACCTCGCCACACTGTGTGCAGAGAAACAGGTCGCCATCGACTTCGCTGCAGCCAGCACAACGGTTCACCACCGTCAGCGGGGCAGCGGCGGCGCTGTACGGGACAGCGGCCAGCGCACTGGTGAAGGCTGCGTGCGCTGACGGAGCAGGTGGCGCTTGCGCACGGCCGTTGGGGGTTGTGTGGGTGGTGGTATTTTCTGGAAAGGAGTGCGTTGATGTACTCCTGTTCTTGTTGTCGTTGTTGGGCGAAACAGCAGCAGTGGAAGCTGAGGGAAGAAAAAGAGCGGCCGTCGTAGCGGCGCGGTCCTGCGATCTGCCCATCCACACGAGGCTCTCACGGGTGGAGTCGAGCAGACCTTCATGGCCTCCTTCAGACCCAACGGCGTGCAGGGTGGACTGCAAAGCCCCCACAACACTCCGCGCAGTATCCAGTAGCTGTTGCCGGGTGCTGTGCACGTACTCGTACTGGGCCTGCTTGCGGTGGTAGAGACCGAGCAGCTGCAGCTCCCGTTGACAGAGCGGTGCCACGGCGCAGTGAAAAGACGGTCGCGTCGGTGAAGGGCGACTCGCGCTGTGAAACAACGCCGAGCAGCCAAAGAGGTGCTGCAAGACAGCCTCCACTGCGTCCACCGAAGAATGGGTGTCGGCGCTGCTCGTACTTGCGGCCTCCCAGCGCTGTATCTCATCCGCGAACGTTTTCAATACCCGCGGTACGACATACTGTTCGAATTCGAGCCGTTTCGTGGCGCTGTCAGCATCCGTTTGCGCTCCGGACTCATCAGAGGTGGTGGGAAAGTAGTACGGGTAGGCCTGCGCAAGCGCACGCCACTGCCGGTTCGACAAGTCCATTTGAGAGTCTATAGAAAGCCTGATAAAGGTGTATTGGGATATGCCTCAGCTGGAAAGGCCAATTTGCATAGAGTTCTATGACGAAAATGTTTAAAAAAAAAATGTGCTGTGCTTGTGATGAGCACATAAACCAAAAAAAAGAAGAGAAAAAAGAGGCAAAAGAAAGTGTGCAGAGAGAGCAGCAGTTGAATTGTGCTAGAAGGAACCTCCTCAGGTTAAAGCAACTGACCTCAGTCAGCGGGCCCCGTTTTCTACAGGTGGACTTCTCAGCAGCGCATGCCTTGCGACGAAAAGAGAGACCACAACAAACGCATCGCATGTTTACAGGAACAAGATGCAAAGCGTCGATCTTTCAAGTCCGGGTAAAAACTCCAAAAAAGTTTCACTTTTGCGCTTATAACCAGAGGTGAAATTGTGCCGTTATGTTTGGAAGTGTTGATCGATTTGCGTTTCCTTTGGTTTTCCCCTCTTATACAAGCTTTGCAGCTGTAAGAGCAATGAAATCGAAATACTGTTGGAGAAAAAAGGAGTGGGTGAGAATTGTGATCAAATTGCTACTATAATAATCGAAGGAGCAAACTTGAAAAAAAAAAAAAACGTTGATAATAGTGCGTTCTACAAATAAAAAAGTAACAGACGGTATATAAAATCTGTGGTAACACGGCACAAAGGCTCACACAGAGAGACATGCGTGTGTAGTAGTAGTAGTAGTAGAAACAAAAACATAAGTGCAAGGCGACACAAACACATAAAAAAGAGAAAGATAGACTATGCTGAGCTCCGTGCTCCACTAGGAGGTAAAAACAAATGAATAATTTTAATAAGCACAAGAGCTGATCGACTGAGCAGTCGATGTGCGTGGAATGAAAGGAAGCCAAATTAAGTAGCGTCAAAGGCCACGATATCATCTAAACTCCGATACAAAAACGTATAAATCATTTTAAAAAGTTTTCTTAATTTCCGCTCATCTTTTCGCGGTGATGTCAACACACACAATAATTGTCAAACCCCAGGCAGGAATCAAGTAAATGAAGCTTTTTTTTTAATGGTTACTTCTTCCCTTCTCCGCTCACTTCTTGCGCCACACCGTGCAGTGCGAGAAACCGAGCTGGTAGTGCCGGATGTGATCGCGAATGAGGAAGGCCTCGTCGCTCTCGCTCAGCAGCTCGAACTCCTTCGACAGCGCCTCCTTCACGGCGTCCTCGCTGCGCCGACCATCGCGCCGCCCACCGAGCCACTTCGACTTGGGCGTCGCGTCCTCCCACCACGAGTAGGGGTCTGCGAGGATCAGCACGCCCTCCGTCTCCACCAGGCGACCGAAGCTGTCGATGAGGCGCTGCGGGTCCGGTACGCGGTCGAGCAGGTTCAGGCACAGCACGCCGTCAAACTGCTCCCCCTTCTGCGCCTGCCAGTAGGTCACATCCGGGTAGCGGCTGGAGACCTTCTTCTCCTGCTTATGGTCCTCCTCGAACAAGTCCATGGCATCACCCGCGTAGAAGCTGCAGCGCTCCGGGTGCACGCCGCGCGGCAGCTCCAGCTCGCGCGGCTCGGTGATCTCGCCCTGCACCGGGGCGGTGTACTGCACCTTCTGCCCCGAGGACGGCATCGCCGCCACCTCCTTCGCCAGGTGAATAAACACCTCTGAAAAGTCAATACCGACAACCCCGGCGTCAAACATCTTCGACATCTCCAGCACCGAGGCTCCGGTGGCGCAGCCGATGTCGAGCCCGCGCATGTTGCGCTTGCCGGCCTTCAAGTACGTGCGGAACTTGTGGGCCACGCGCGTGGGGAAGTCGGAGGCCTCGCTGACGGCGCGCAGCCGCTGCGTGTAGCTCTCGCGCGATGGGGTGTAGTGGAACTCCATGTACTGCCGGGCCGAGGCTTCGCTTTCGTAGATGTCGGAGCTCTTCGTGTGGCTGCTTTGGCGATCGCGGTGTGAAAGACGGACAGCGACGAGGGTCGCAGCACAGCTTGCCACAGCGGAGACCGCCACAATGCTGTAGAATCGCTTCTGTTCCTCCGACGCATCCTTTGTCAGCTCCTGCACCTTGGCGGTGAGCTGCCTTTGCGTGCCCCTGACTTGGTCCATGACCCTCTCCAAAAATCCTGGAAACGGCATCTCTTCTATCGTGAAAAAAAAATTGTTCAAAGAAAGTAGACTAGTGAGTGATTCTTTTTTTTTTTTTCGTAAACTGCTGTTTTTGGTATACAAACACGACAAGAATGCGTAACAAAAATATTGAGAAAGGGAGGAAGGTGTTAAAGAGCACTTTCGATAACCACGATTTAAGAACTGCGTGCGTGCTTGTGTGTTTGTAAGGTTCCTGTGCAACGTGAGCATTTTATAGGTGGGGTGGCAGAGAGAAGGGGTAAAAAAGAAGTGAGAGAATTCATTTAATGCTATCTCTAGAAGGCGCAGGACAAAAGAAAGCAACTGCCACACCTGGTTGCAAGGTGGTCAAAGTGAGAAGCGTTGCGACGACTTGGCGTTCAAGATGCCCAGAACAGCAAGCCTCCCTTTTCACGTTGTTGTGGTGCGAGATTATTGGTGTCTCCATCTGACTTTTCCCACTTGGCTCTTGGATATACCATATTCATGAGGAGAAAAGGAAGGCCTTGCTGTACAACCACGGAATACAATTTTCAGAAACTAAAAACAGATTATACTCAGAAACGAGTTTTCTTTCCGATACAGAGCTCCTACATGCAATCTTGCACAATTTAGTGTATAGCGCGACCTCGACCAGCCGCAAACGGAGGAGAAAAAAAAAAGCAAATAACCAAAAAATCATGATAGGTAGATAGCAATGATGGAAGGAAAACAAATATGGAAAAGCGACAAATGCTGAAACACTGTGCTTTCTTTTTTCACACAACGAGACAAAAAAAGAAAAATAGAGCTTTCTGTCTATAGCGACAACAGAAGCTGTACTTGAGCGGCGAGAAACGAAGCAAAATGAAGCACAAAAAAAAAAGTAACGAGGGAGTAAATTAAGAGCGGACGAATACATCGAAAACCACATCCGCTGCGCTCCGCGTTTGCTCAGGCTGCGTTACGCAAATAGTATGGCTGAAAAGCAGCTTCACAGAACGCATGAGATTCCTACCCTTTACGTTTCATTTGCCCTTTCAAAGCACTGAAGCAGGTAAAGATATTTGCAATTGTAGCTGGCGAGGTAAAAGTAAAACAATCGAAGGTAGGTCTACATCGCAAACTAAGTGAGACGAATGGCTAAGATATATTTTTCTTTTTTTAAATAAAGCCAAAACCTTTCGCCTTTCTCATTTTTTTTCATTTCTGCTTCCGCGCATCCTACAGGAAGGATCGTACCTCACATATGCGCGTGTACTACCCGAATAAACAACATAGAGACTAGAAAAAAAAAAGGTTTATATTTTTGTTATGTAGAAAGAAAGAAAAACGTACGCGTGAAACGTCACATCAATGAAGAGAACCAAGTGATCAGCATCGAAGTCATAGTAAAACGGAAAAGAGGTAAGAAAGCCTATTGTGAAAATAGTGATAGTAAAACAAGAAAAAAAACTCCTTTCTTGCGCAGGTTGTGGTAGAGAACAAAAGAGCCGCTGCAATCAAGGAAGGCTAGAAAAGAGAAAAAAAATATCGAGACAAAGGAAAGGGAGAACACAAGCAAGCTTCTCGCAGCTCGCTCAGAAAGTCGATGGACCGCCCACGACGATGATTAGAAAGAAAGGGAGGTCGAAAAAAATAATTAAAGAACGCAAGGAGATTGAACACATAAAGTCAAACAAGGTAAAAAGGAAATGTACCTTTCCGAAAAGTGTCAACCTATCCTTCCTGCATTCTTTCTTTTTTTTCGTTTAAAGACCTCTGATCTTCCTTTCGCCATACTCACTTTTCTCTGATGACCTTTTCTTCTTTTTTTTTTCCAATTTTCTCTTTTCCTTTAATTTTACGCGGCAAGGCCGACGGTCATGAACAGACGGCTCGTCGTGCGCTTCGCCTTGGCGGCCTGCTGCTCCTCGTACGCCGCCGGCTCCTCGCCGTCATCAGCCTTGTCGCCGAACTCCGGCCCCTCCTCGCCAACGTTGGCGCGACCGAAGAAGCTAATGTTGTGCGACGTTGCCTGACGGCCCTGGCCGAGCATCGGCTGCTCCTCCTCCTGCTTCGGCCGCGGCACCTTCTTGCGCGGCTCGTAGAGCGACTTCACGTGCTCCCAGCCGAAGCCGTTCAGCTTCTTCTGGATCTCCTGCTTCGAGATGTGGGCCTTGTGGCGCACAGACAGCTTCAGGTCAAGGTGTGTGGGCGTGACAATGAAGCGCAGGTTCTGGATGTTGCTCTCCGGCTCGTGCACGGCCGCCGCAGCGTCCTCGATAAAGGCACGGGTCAGCTCATCGCGCTTCTGGGTCAGGGGGATATCCCAGTCAACGCCGTGGAAGTGCAGGCAGTGCTTCGTCAGCTCGAAGCCGAGCTGATCGATCTGGCGCTCCTGGCGAGGGTAGCGCAGGCCGTCAATAATGCGGTCGCCTCCCTCGTCGTCGCTGCTGGCCACCACGTTGCGCTCGTGGTCGCTGTCGCTCTGCGGTGCACCAGGCATTGTGTATTTGTTTGTGTGTTTGTTATAAAAAGATCGAGAAAATATATTAGGTGATTTGTATAGCGGGAGATTTGATACGACACAAATCTTTTTTTTTGCTTTTTCAGGCGAGTATGTATGGATACTATTGCTGTTAGAATAATTTTAACAACAGCAGCAAAAAAAAAAAAGAAAGAAAAGAAAAAAGAAAAAAGAAGCAGAAAGAAAGTGAATTGCCAAATGCATTTGCATGATCGTGCGCAGCTTGCACTGCCATTGAAGTTTTTTTTTATGCATCGTGAAACACCTCAAATGGGTAAGAAAAAAACAATAGGGAGCCCTTTATTCTTTGTGAGAGCCACCTTTGGCCGTTTCTTCCTCTTATCTCCTCTTTTCTTTTTGCAAGCAGCTTTCGATCGTCAAAACTCTGCTGTAAAAATACCGACCACACGTCGCATGTGAGGCAAGAATAACGCACCAGGAAAGACCAAGTTCGATGTAACACCAAATGAGCAGAAAGTGCGGGAGGGGAGCGTGATACGCTCTCTCTCTCTTCCTCATCTCATCCGCTTTTCGAGCCTTTCCTACTTGCAATCTCTCCGCATCGTAGAGCTACGATCTCCTAGTACCTTTTTTCGGTCTGATGCTTTTAAGCTGTTACAAAATCTCTTCCTTTTTTTATTCATTTACCACAAGAAAAAAAAAACACATCCACCAATCAAAAAGTTTTACAGGCTAGCTTCCTTAATTGTTTCATCAGATGAAAGAAAAAAAAGGACAGTACAAGAAAAAAAATACCAAGAATTAAAAAAAAGACGCCTAGTCAATCAAAGAAGAGAAAACAAGAGTCCAGAATATTGCAGATCGACAGAAAAAAGCTCAGGTGAAAAAGACCGTTTTTGTTTGCTTGTTTGTTTTTTAGGTTTCTACGCGTTCTGTCGCCTATCAGATATGTGCATGTGTGTGCGTGGGTCTTTCTGTAACCGTTGAAGTACATTTGTGTGCCCACGTGCGCATGGCGGTGAGTGTGTGTTTGTGGGTGTCTGGGTGGCTACGAAAAGCCATTCGAATTCAAAATCTTTTTTCCTGTTTTTGCTGCTGTCAGTGTGCTGCCGTTGCATATCTTGTTGAGCACAATCAGAAGAAAAGGCAACGGCGAGCAAACCAACGACAACACAACAATTTCCGCGATTCGTACCAGAAGCTTCACGATAAAACCTCAGCACATTCGAGCATACTTCAACCATCGAATCTGCTTTTTTTTTCTCTTTCGCATGCACACCTGAAGGCCTAATTCGTTACATGCCGGGTATTTCCATGTTCAAATTCACTTTACACAGTGTCGCGTAGTGTCAGGTTCTGCGTGTCTCACCGCACCGTTCCGTCGCTTTGCCTCGCGTTTCTTCTCACGTATCAGCCCCCCTCTTCTCCTCTTCTCTTTTCTTGTTCTGCATCGCTTCAAAAGGATGAGAAACTTTTTTTTCGCTCACGGAAGAAGAAAAAGAAAACGCTGTTTTATCCGCCCGGAAAAAGAGAAACTCTTTGGAAGCCTTCTGTTAAGCGGCGCACGTTGCATCGAAGAAAAAGCGAGAAGAGAGAATGACAAAAAGGCTGGAGAAGAAATACGCGGAGGGTAAAGAAAAAAATAAAAGGGAAGACGTAGTAATGCGTATCACCGCGCAGATTGTGCGGGTGAGAATTGGACTCATATCTAAATTTTTGTTTCAAAGTAAAGGAAAACCAAGTGGACAATGTGGGAAACAAAAATTGAGAAAATGAAAAACAAAAACTAGTTGTTAAAACAAGAAATGATAGTGGAAAATGAAACAAAAACACAACCAAAAAAAAAAGACAAGATGGTTTCTCCTCAAGCATAGCACTTTTTCTGATGAGAAGAGAAAAGAGAAGAAAAAGCAAGAAAGGAACGAAAAGCTTCTGCGTGACACCAAACAATCACGTTGTTTGTTGTTTTCTGTTCATAATAAGAAGAAAGTAAAAAAAGTGAGAAAAGCAATCCGCAGTGTCAGCCTTGCAAAAACCTGAAAATCATAAAGGGCAAAAAAAACCGTATTTGGCAGACGTTGTGAAGTAGCGGCGATACGCGGTAATGTGTGCGTCGGTCCAACATTGTCATGTGATGCAAGATCAAATTAACAGTTTCGTACGCAATTTTTAAACATTTTCCTTCTGTTTCTCTTCTTCTGATAGTTGCTCCTTTGCGTCGCCACACACCGTTCTCAGTGTGACGCGCTCCCCCCATTTCCTGCTTTTTTTGGTTATTCGTCTTATCGCACTCTTCATTTCTTTCTTCATTCTTTCTTTTTGGAAGAGAGGTTCGTTGAAAGAAGAGAAAAAAAAATGCTGCACACGAGGGGAAAAGGAAGGAGGAAAACTAGAACGTAGAGGAAGAAAAAAAAACGCTTTTTTTCAAATGAATAAAGAAATATATAAGTTACAAACTATGTCAAAACAAAGACCAGTAAGATCTATAATAAAAAAAAAGTAAATCCTAAAAGAGAAGGTACAGAAGCACTTGTAAAAAGAAGAATTACGCATCAATTGAATCAATGTGTGTACAGTTTCATATAGCTCCGCATCCCTTCAGTCTGCACGTTAAATTAATATGATGCTAGGAGGAGCAAAGAAAAAAATGAAAAAAAAGATAAACTAGGAAGAGTTAGCATATATTTCCTCAAGAATGCACAAAATAAAAAAGTAAAGGAAAAAGTCTCTAAAAAGCTCTGCTCGCCGCGACAAATGAGAATATAAAAAAAAAAGGAGTCGAAGTAGGATTTCTTAAAACACTCGTATGTAAATTCATGGCGATAGTAAAGATACAGAACAGAGAAGAAAATCAAATGAGACTTTGATACGAGCTTACTGCTGCTTATACAGCGGATTTTTTTTTCTTTCTCATTCGCTTCTCTCAACTAATCACTCTCCCTGTGGCCATCCAAAAATGCAGAAGGAGCGATTTTCTTTTGACGATCTGAATCATTAGAAACGAAACGTACACAAAGAGAAACTTCATTAAACCTCCGCATGACCTGCTTTTTTTTTTTTTTTTCGGTGGGTCAGAAATTTCTCACCCTTTACGCCTTGTAGGCGACGTACACGTGGCAGGTGTGCGGGAACTTGTACTGCTGCAGGGAGGAGTGGATGTTCTTCTGGCGAGCGCGGTCCTCGCTGAAGACGACGAAGGTCACCTCCATGCAGTCCGTCATCTTCACCTTCAGGCGCTTCGCCTCCTCCGCCTCCACGCCGGCGCACTCCTTAATGTCCGCCAGGAAGGCAGCCTCGACGTCGGCGCGCTGCTTGCTCAGCACCTTCGCCCACTTCTCGCCGTGGAAGCGCACGATGTGGCGCGTGCGGCCGCGGCCGGCAGCCTCAGGCGCCGCCACCGCCTCCGCGTGCGCCTCCTCGGCCTTCTCCTCCGACGCCTCGGACAGGCGCTCCGACTTGACGGAGGCGACAGCCTCGCGCGCCTCCTCCTCGTCCGCCGCAACGGCGGCAGCGGCGGCCTCCTCGTTGGCCTCCGCAGCAGCCGGGGCCTCGTGCTCGACAACCTCCGTGCCCTCCGGCTCCTGCGCCGGCGACACCTCGCGCTCCTTCGACGGCTCCTGCTCCGCCGGGGCAGCAACAGCGGCAGCGGCCACCGTGGCAGGGGCAGCCGCCGCAGCGGCGGGCTCATCAGCCACGACGGCGGCCGCCGAGTGCTCGTCGCGCGGGGTGTAGTCACCACGCGGCGGGGTCGGCGGGGCCTCGACCTCCCAGTCGGGCTCGTTCGTGTTCATGCTCTTGCGGCGGCCAGCAGCGAGGGAGGCACGGCGCGACTGCACGGAGGAGCGACGCACCTCCTCGGGCATCGGGTGCCAGACGCAGCTTTCACGGCGGGACATGATGATGAATGGGAAGAAAAAAAAAGGGGGTCTTTTTCGAGTAAGGGGGTGAATTAATGAGAAAAGCGCTTTTTATGTGCGTGGAAGACTGAAAGCTTGGAGACTTTTACGTTGGCTTGTGATGATGAGAGATGGCGAGCTGGTCGGCAACGTGCGTTAGAGTGCACAAATGGAAAAACAAGATTGCAAAAATAAGAGTTGTTAAAACGGGTAGAAGCAAAAGCGGAAAAAATATTATTCAGAATTGTCTTTTTTTTACAGTCCAAGACCCTTTTGCATTGAAAGCGCTCAGCACATCTCAATCTTCTTATTTGCTGAATTTTTTACTGCTTCTGCATTCGACATTTTGCGGCTGTTTCTCACAGCACCGAAGAAGTGCAGCCAACCTCTCACCGTCGCGCAAACCACAACATACAATGTTCCTTTTTTATTGGGGGCAATGCTGTCGAAAACGACAAATTAAACGAAATGGGCAGTTCTGAAGAGCACTTCCAAAAGCACTTTTTCAACACACTTTACGCGCCAGTTCTAGTCTTCGTAGTTGAATCACTTTGATGTTAAATCAAATAAACTGTGAAGCTGATCGAGTTCCCTCCTTTCTGGACTAAAAAAAAAAAAGAATCAAAACACTTTGTCAGCTGACATCAACGAAAAGCAAGGTCATTTATTCTCGTTGACAGATAAAGATAGAGAGAGAGAGTTGCAGACTCTCGCACATCACAATATCACGAGCAAACGCAAGCTGCAGCAACAATGGGCAGTGCGTAATGCGATCTCAACTAGCAGCTCTCACAACCTGAGTACGACAAGAGAAGCGCTCTTTTCCTCTTTTTCTTTTTTCCCTCCGACACTACGTGCATTCGCTAATTGCGAAGCGACGACATTCCCTTCGGCTGGTTCTGCAGCGCCGCCTCCTGCGCCGCCTTGGCCTCCGCGCTGTCCACCATGGCAGCGACGTTCGCGATCTGCAGGTTTGCCGGTGTGTCGCCGTCGGAGACAATCTTCTCTCCTCGCGCGGCGCGCTGCTGCTCCTCGGTGGCCTTGGCCCGCTCAAAGTCCATCATGCGCCGCAGCAGCTTGCTGTAGCTCTCAAACCACTGAAATTCCTTCGTCGTGTAGTCGCAGAACTTGCCGGTGGGGTCCATGAGGTACATGATGATGGAGTGGTCCACCAGGTAGTCGTCCTCCGACATGGCCTCCTCGTCGGGGATGGCGAAGTAGACGCGGTACTGCCGCGCCGCCTCCTCGACCTCCTCCTGCGTCCCGACCAGGCCCATGATGCGGGGCGAGAAGTCGGCCAGGTACTCGCGAATCTTCGCCGGGGTGTCGCGGCGTGGGTCGAGGGAGACGAAGATGGGCTGCCAGTAGTCCTTGCCCACCTTCTTGTCGAGGTGGTTGATGACGCGCACCATCTTCGCCATCTCCTCCGGGCACACGTCGGGGCAGTTTGTGAAGCCGAAGTAAATGTAGAGCCACTTCCCCTTGAGGTCCTCGTTTGTCACCCGCTTGCCCGTCTTCACGTCCATCAGGTTGAAGGGCCCGCCAATGCTGGGGCCCTCCGGACTGTCGAAGGTCTTCACCGCCCGCAGCTTTGGGTCAAAGCGCATTTGCTCACGACGCACGCGGATCGACACCACGACCGTCATGACGCCCAGCGCCAGAAAGCCGAGAGCCCACAGCATCCACGCCGGGTTGTCGCGCATCTCATCGACGGCCTCACCGATGGTGCGCCCTGCCCGCTCCTCCATCTCGTGCTTCTCCACGTACTCGTTGTAGGTGTAGATCTGGCTGTCCTTCTGCTCCGCCACGCGGATGTGGATGGGCTTCTCCTGCTCCACAATGTCAATGTCCTTGCCGCCGCTGCGAGCGGAGTTCGACGCCGCGCGCGCGCTGACGCACAACACCATCGCACTGCCGTGGTCGCCGTGGTGGCTCGACCGGCTTGCGCGAAAGCAGCGCAGCGAGGAGGGAAAGGAGACGCGCGACGTGGCCGCGGTCAGACACGGGTGGGCGGCTGGTGAGGCGGGCAGTGGCGACAGCACGAACCAGCGCAGCGAGCTAGAGAGGGAGGAGGTGTGAAGGGCAGCACCTGTCGCAGCGAGGGAGGCGGTGCTACTGTGCCGATACATGGAAAAAGTGCGCATCTTGCTTTATTTTTGAACTAAAAAGTAAGAGAACAGATCAGAGAGGAAAGAACTTTCTTATTGAGTATGCCTTTAGGTGGATTTGAAAAGTGTGAGTGGGCAAAACTTTGAGTCGCTCCCTGTGTGTGCGTCTTTTTAATTTCTTTTTAATTTTTTTTTGATGTGCTTTCGTCACGAACGATTGGTGAAGCAAGAAAAAAAAAAGGTGTGAAGATAAAACAGAAACAAAAAACAGCTCGAAGCAAAATACAACGTACTTTTTTGAGTCAGAGTGTCGAAAAAGAGTTTAAGGATAAGCAAAAAGGAGAAAGGAAGGGGAGTGGAAAGTGGTCAAAAAAAAAAGATATAAAGTGCCATTTTGAGCTGCCTTTTCGACACAACAGATGGGTTTCAACCCCCCCCCCCTCCTTTTTTTGTGGCGAAGGCTCAGTGAGACAAAAACGCATTCGTGGTGCTGTCCCCATATTACCCTCCCAGCCCCTTCAATTTGTTGTAACGGCAGACGCGCTACTAGCAAACGGCACTGAAAAACCATTGCAGCTCCTCTACTGGCAAGCCCAGAGAAACCGCATTAGCAATGATGATAGAAAGCCTCCGAAAGAGAGAGCAAAGGAATGTGCTAAGCAATACATGCGCCGTTACGCAGAACTCACGTGCAGCTCAGTCTCTCCCTTGACAAAATTATCATCACTTTGCATTTAAATGCTGTTAGAATGTATTTTCAAGCGTTGTTTTCAGAATTAACTACTACAGTGGTCACGGAAAAAAGGGGGTAGTTTTTCTCGAAACCAAGAAACAAAAAGGAAAATTTGTTAAAAAAAGAAAGAAAACGTCGAGCTCACGAACAATGCAGGGAAAACGAAGAAGATAACGTAAAAAAAAAAAGGGAAGATTGCCAGTCGCGCTCAACGAGTTGAATGTGCGCACACCCGCTTTTCAATTTAACGTCGGAGGTGGTGAACTATTGCTGCTCTTCGGGTTTGAAGAATACGCAAATACAACACGAAGTTGATCGGTGGCAGAAAAAAAAAAACTACAGACAACAGTAAAAAAGAAAGAGGTTGAGAAGACAGAACCGTAGACCACAAGAATTATAAAAAGTCAACACACTCACAGCAGAGCAGTGCTCACAACACCGACACCTTTCTTTGATGTTCTCTGCTGCTGCTCAGCTGCTTCTTGTCGGTTCGCCGCATCCCCCCTACCTATCTATCTATAAACGACAACAGTTCGTCAACTGAAAATAAAAAGGTAAGCGAGCACAATATAGACGCGTAGACACGCGAACCTACAGGGGAAAAAAAGTGCAAAAAATTGCTATCAAACGGCGAATTGAGGTGTGAGCAAAAGAGCTCCTTTCTATCGCTTTTCCAGACAGCATCTACCAGTGAAACACTCACGAATCACCCACGAAACAAAACAAAACGAAAACAAAACTATAAAGAAAACTATAGGAAAATAAAAAGGAGATACAGGGACACAAATACGCTCTCACAAACAAAAAACGAGACAAAATAAAAAGGCATACGAATCATTAACAACCGTCAACTTCAGTATGAAACGTAAGTACAGGAATCGCTATTTGAAAAAAAAGTGCTTTCTCTTTTCTTTTTTTTTGACACCTTTACAGTTGTTTTCTCTTCATCTCACACAGTCTGGCTTTACGCACCAATTGCGTTTATACACACGCGCAAGCTGAAAAAAAAAAAAAGGGTGCAACGTGGCAATACAGAACCGCTTTAAAAAAATGCCAAATACCAGGCAGCTGAAAGCTCATCCTCACTTCTGCAAACGCACATTGCTCCCTTCCTCTCTTTCTGCGTCTCCCCGCTTTTCTATTTCCATCTCTCGCGCATCGAAGGCAAGAACAAAATGTGCTGTGAATTTTTTGCTCTCGAGAAGAGACAACTAAGAAAAGGCAAAGAAAATAAAAGTGGAAAGAGAATTACACGAGGAGCACGTGCTGCTTTTTAAAAGTGCGGCTGCCTAGCGCCGCGGCCCCAAGAAAAAGGCGCAATAGAAAGCGAATCAAAGATAGAAGGTGCAATATGAGCGGAAAAAGGCGATCGAGCGCCGTAAGCCGTTATATAAGTACCTACAGCGTTGACAGACAAGAAAGAGAAAGAGAGAAAAAGGCCACCCAAACAAAAAGAGACGACGAAGAGATCATCCGCAATTTTCTTTTCTACCCCTTTACAGCTCGTCGTCCGACATCACCGGGGCGTTCTTGGACGACGCCTTCGAGGAGACGGAGGCCGCTTTCTTAGACGACGTCTTGGACGCCACCTTCGAGGAGGTCTTGGACGACTTCTTCGACGAGGTCGCGGATTTGGTGTGGGCGGCAGACGAAGCCGCCGCCGCCGGAGCCGCCACCGCCGCCGCAGCCGCAGCGTCCTCCTCCTGCTGCTCCTCATGCGTCGACGCCTGCTTGGCGCTGCTGCTGCTGCTGCTGCTGCTGCTGCTCGAGCTGGACGTGCTGGACGTCTGCTTGCTCGCCGGATGCACCTCCACCTCGCGCGGGGCCTCCTCCGATGCCATCGCGGTGGCCGCCGCGGGCACCTCCTGCGGCACCGTCGACTCCGGAGCCGGGGCGGCCGCGGCGGCCACCATCTCCCGCTCCTCCACCTCCGCCGCGGCGTCCTCCGCCGCCACCGCCGCGACGCCGCGGCTGCGCACTTCGGTCGGCGGCATCGACTCTGCCACCGGCTCCTCAACTGCCTCCGCTGCCGCCTCGCGGGCCGCCACGGAGGCCGCGGCGATCTCCGGGTTTGGCGCCTCCTCATCCTCGGCGTACTGCTCGAAGGCGCCGTTGATCTTGTCCAGGTCGTAGTCCTCGCGCACCGGCGGGATCGTGATGACGCAGCGGCGGTAGTCCGGGTGGCTGCGCACCTCCTGGCTAAACTCCTCGTCAAGGGTGCCGTCGGCGTTGTAGTAGTCCGCGAGGGTCTGGCGCACGCCCATGCCGGAGATGGGCAGGGGGAGGGTGGACTGCTGCTCCTCGTCCCAGGCGTCCTGCTGCTGGCTGGTGTTGAGGGGCGACGTCTTCTTGAACGTGACCTTCTCGTAGAACATCGCCAGCTTCGGGAACTGACCCTTGTTCACGAGGTCCTGCAGCTCCTCATCGTCGAGGTCGCCGTTGTGCTTCACCGTGAAGTCGATCAGCAACGACCCGCTGCGGGCGTCGATGTCGAGCACGTTCTGCGCCGGCACGTTCAGCATGTTCGAGATATCCGCCGAGAAGGCCGACACCATCTCGTTGTAGCGCTCCGTGTCGTTCAGAATGCTGCCCCACTCACCCGACATCTTGCAGTGCAGGCGGGTGTAGCGGAACTCGGGGCGGCGGATGGCCAGCGTAATCTCGCGCGCGCCGCGGCCGCAGGCGTACAGGTCGGCGATGCGGGACAGCGTCGCGTGGTGGCGGCGCTCGGCGTCGGCGTGCAGCTTCTCCAGCTGCGCCAACTCCTCCTCCTCCTCCGCCGTGAGCGCCGACTTGCCGCGCAGGTCGTTGATGCGGGCGGTGAGCTCGGCCATCTCCTGCTCCTCGCGCTCCTTGCGCGCCAACAGCTCCTCCATCTCCTCCGCGTCGTGGCGGATGTTCGACGTGATGACGGCGTTGCGCAGCGCGTCCGCCTGCGTCTGGTTGAGGTGCACGTAGCCCTCCGTGTCCTCGTCCGCCATCGGGCCGAAGTTGACGACGACGGCCTCGCGCAGGATCACCTCCTGCACAAAGCGGCCCTCGCTGTCGGGGTAGGTGCGCTTGTAGAAGACGTTGTCCGTCGGGTAGGCGTCGAGCGGCATGATGGGCTTCGGCGTGTCGGCGATGCCGAGGATGGCGTTCTTCATCTCGAGCATCTGGTACTCGAGGGAGGAGAGGCCGACGCGCATGTCGTTGATCTCGCGCAGCAGCACGCGCTGCTCCTGCTGCTCCGAGAAGCAGTCGTTCACCACATTCTCCTGCGCCCGCGCCGCCTCGGAGCACGCGATTTGCGCGTTCAGCCACGCCCGCACGTTGGCGTCGAAGGACGGCACCGGCGACTTGGTGGAGCTCTTGGCGGGTACGGCGAGGTGGGCAGGGGCCGGCGCACGCGAGCTGGAGCGGCGGCGCTTCTTCGCGTGCGTCTCCGGCTCGCCCGTGCAGAGGGCGTAGATCTTCTTGCGGCGGGCGATGGACATCGGGGTGACGGTGCAGTCCCAGCTGACGAGGCGGTCGACAAAGTCGGGGCGGCGCAAAATGTCCTGCATGTCCTCCCAGATGGTTACGTTGTCCTCGTACAGCACCAGCATGACAGAGCGCACGAGCGCCGACAGCTCGTCGGTCGGCACGCACGGGTTGCGCAGCTGCTTCCACTCCTTCGCCGGGATCGCGCGCAGCTCGCGGCGGGCGGCGTCGAGGCCCTCCAGCGTCTCCGCCACCTTCTCCCCCGCCGCGTGCTGGCGCAGGACCGTCGCGTCGCGCTCGTTGAAGAAGCGCTCGGACGCCTCGTGCTCCTTGGCAGCCGCGGCAAGGTAGTCCTCGCGCAGGGCCTCGCGGTTGTGCCAGATGTCCATACGGCCCTCCGCCTCCGCCTTCTCCCGCACCTCGCGCTCCGAGTGAGGGTCCTGCGCGACTGTGGACGGGTTCTGCGGGTCGTAGTGCGCCACCTTCACGGTGCGGGTCGACGGGAAGCCGATGACCTTGCCGAGAGACAGGCGCCAGTCCTTGGACGGGGTGATGCGCTCGAAGCCCACGTAGTCGCCAATGTGCAGGTCCGTGCGGTCACCGAGCACGACAGCGCCGCCGGCGTTCGGCGTCGCCGCGGGCTCCTCGGAGTGGAAGGACGGGGAATCAGACATGGCTCACCGTATGCGTGTGTATGAATGTGTATGTGGGATGGAGTAGGTACACCTGAATGTTGGAGTGGAAATAAAATGGGCTGAAAAGGTAGTACAGGCAAGATAAAAGAGAGAAAAAAAGACTTGTACAGAGAGGATTCAGCAAACGCAAGAAAAAGACTCGACGTATAGAATCACTTTTTTATTGCCGTTTGAAACGCTAGGAATGAGAAAATGGAAAAGAGTGAGTTTTGACTGATAGTGACGCAAGTAACAGGAAATTACTTTACGCAACTTTTTAAAAGGAAAAAAAAAAGACGAACAATGAAATTGATTTTTGCTTTAAGCTATTGTGAAGTGAGCGCCAAGGGAGCGTACAGTTATTTGATACAGTTACATATAGTGAAACAGTTTTCAAATCAGGGAAAAGGAAAAATATGCTCGAAAATGGGAGAGAGGGAGGTAAAGGAAGAGAATATAAGAAAACAGAACGGCAAAACATGAAACAATTTTCAAGCACGCAAATTTCGAAGACAAAGTGCATGACTGATGTTGTTGGCTGTGGGGTGGTAAGAAAAAGAGCAAGCGCATCTCCGCTTTTTCACCAAGCACAGGTGTCACTCGAAAAAGAGAAAATTCAAAGTTTTTGCGTCAAAAGCAGTTTACATCTTTCTTGTCTACCTCTTTGCAAAACCTGTTAGCAGCATTCCTGCTGGAGCTTGATCAGCACACCTGTGAAAGCGCTTATCGTACACTTTGCTTTGACAAAAATTTTCTTTCCACGCGTGCTCTCTGTTTACAGTTCTTTTTTGTTTGGTTCACTTTTCTTTTTGTTTTTGTTTGCCCAAAACACGTGCAAAGGAATAGCCCAAAAATCAAGTAGCACAATGAAAAGATAAAAACACAAGTACGGCGTCAATGGGAAAAACAATGACAAAAGGGATCATACTTCAGCGGCAGGAATAGAGCAAAAAAAAAAGGGAAAGAAAAAATGTCGGTACAGGTCTATGAGAAGAAAAAGAAGAAGACATTGCAGAGGTCTCTGTGTTCTCACTTATTTGCAGAAGTGATGTGGGTCACACACACGCACGCGCTTCTTCTTCTCTAAGCGCACTGAGGAAAAACAAAAAGGTGTGCCTGCTGTCGGAAAAGAACAAAAGACACAAACGTACGCAGGACATTTCAGAACGTAAGAGTCAGCGATTTGCCTTGATCGAACTTCTTGATAAGTTTGAAAGACAAAAGCAGCAAAGTTGATCCATTCAAGTGTACACTTGTTTTCCATTCTTGTCAAGCCCGCCAAACCACTGACGAGTCAACGAAAGGAATGTGCACCTTCGGCAACGCCTGCCTGCATTTGCATTTTCGCTTTTCTCAACGGCGATCAAGTCTCAAACACACAAACAAAAAAAAATAGCTTAATACTCACCAAGTAGGAAAAGCAGATGCACGGTCAGCTCAACCTCTTTTGTTGTGAGTCCTAAGCTTTGCTTTGTCGTAGTTGACTTTTACTCGCTTCACAGATGCAAAGAAAAGAGAGAGCAGTCATAATGATGACAAACTCAAAGAGAACAGATACTTTTGCAAATTCAAAAAAAAAAAATGTCTTCTTCGTGATGATTTCTTCTGCTTTTTTTTTCTGAAATAAAATATGTGAAATTAGTTATAAAAAACTGAAAAGGGTGCGGAAGATGAAAACAAACAAAACCAACACGAGAAAACAGTGAAAAAAAAAGGGGACAAAACATTATTTTTACCTTGAAGAAAGTCAAGGAGGGTAAAACGATGTACACCTTTTAGTGTTTGAGACCCATTTTTTTTTTTTGCTTCCTAGAATTTAATTATCACACCATAAAAAAAAAAAAAATTGGTTGTTTGAAGGTCTGCTATGCAATCTTCTGCGGGAAAATGAAGAGCAAAACAAACAAACACGCATCAGAAAAGAAAATGACTAGCTTTCATTTCCTCTCCTCTACTTCCGGCGCTGGCTCGCACGCTGCTCCTCCTCGGCCCTCTCCGCCTGCTCCATGTACATGTCGCGCTCGCGGCGGGCGTCGGCGAGGGCCTTGCGCAGGTACGTCACCGACTCCTCCGACTTCACGCCCTCCTCCACGACCAGCGGCTCCACCTTGCGCGAGGCGCGGGTGCTCGACACCTGGCCGGAGACGCGGCGGCTCTCGCTGTCGCGGGAGATGTACAGTGCCCACACCTTCGGGTAGGCGTAGTTGTCCACCAGCGTCGTGATCGTCTCGACGGCGATGTCGACGCAGGTGACGCGGAAGTGCACGATGAGGCTGCCGCAGACCATCGAGTCCACCGTCACGTGCTCCGGCTTCGTCTGCAGCACCTCCGCCGTGTCCTCGCGGAAGGCGGCCTCGAGCTCGTCGGGGTGCGCCTCCACGGCGAGGTCCCAGTCGATGCCGTCGAAGCGCTTGACAATGACGGCGTCGCACTCGTTGTTCTCCTCCTCCTCCATCTCGTCGTAGAGGGCCCACACGCTCTCATACGGGTGCTCGTCCACCTTCTCCCGCAGCACGTCCTCCTCCAGCGACTCGTGGTGGGCAACGCTGAAGTGCATCAGCACGCTCTCGGCGCTCACGACGTACTCGCGAATGTGCACGTCCTCCGGCTCCAGCCCAGCCGCGTCCGCCGTCTCGGCGCGGAAGGCGTCCGTCAGCCGCTGCAGGTGGTGCTTCACGACGCGCTCCCACAGCTCGCCCTCGAAGATGACGCTCAGCGCCACGCGCGCGTAGCCGGCCGGCAGCTCCGCCTCCACCTCGTCGTCCACCGGGATCACCTCCGACTCGCCCTTGCCGACGCCCTCCTCCGCCTCATCGCGGGCACGCACACGCGCGCGGTACAGCTCCATCAGCTCCGGGAAGTCGTGCTCCGCCACCTTCGCGTCGATCTCGTCGTCCTCGTAGTCGCAGTTGCGCACCTTGTAGTCCATGATCAGACTGCCCAGGCTCGCCTTCAGCACCTTCACGTCGCTCTTCGGCACGTGCACCGCGTCCGACACGCCCTTGCGGAAGGCGTCGTTCGCGTCCTCCGGGCAGCCGTCCAGAACCAAGTCCCAGTCGTCGCCCTCGAACACGCGCTGCAGCTCGCCAGACTCGCGATCGCCCGTGCCGCCGAAGCCGGCAGCGCCGCGCTCCTTGTCGGCGGCGTCGTCTTCGTCAGTACGGTAGTGATCCCACACGGCCGGGTACGGGTAGGTCTCCAGCGTGCTGGCCACCTCGTCCGGCGTGGCGCTGGTGTTGTTCACCCGGTAGTACACCTTCATGCCCTCCTCATCGGCAGCGACGGACTGCACCTCGACATCCTCCGGCTCCACGTTGGCCGCCGCGGCCGTGTCCTGGCGGAACGCCTCGGCAACGCCGTCCTCGTCCGTGGTGAGGATGTCCGCCCAGTTCACGCCGTCAAAGTGCTTGTGGCCGTGCGCGGCGCCAGCGTCCTCCTCCTCCTCCGCCTCGGCGTACAGGGCCCACACGCGCTCGTAGTCGTACTTGCCGAGCTGCTCCTGAATGAGCTCGTCGTCCTGCAGCGGCGAGTGGCGCACGACGACGGTCACCTCGAGGCCCTCGTCGTCCACGGCGGGGCTCACCTCGACCACGTCGTCCTCCTGAAGGCCGAGCGCCTGGGCGGTGTCCTTGCGCACCGCCTCCTCCACCTGCGTCTGCTTCGCCTCCATCACGGCGATCCAGTCCTCGCCCTCGAAGGAGAGCGTGTGCGCCGTGTCGACGACGTCGCTCGGGTCGTACGGGCGTGTCTCGTAGAGCGCCCACAGCTCCTCGAAGTGGTGCTCGCGCAGGGCGGCCTGGATCGACTCGTGGTCCTGCGAGAGCGGGTGCGTCACGCTGGCGCCAAGGACGATGCCGTCCGCGGACTTCTCCATGTTGACGTCGGCGATGTCCGCCGGCTCCACGCCGATCGCGTCGGCGACGCCCTTCGCGAAGGCCGCGCTCACCTCGTCGCGCTTCATCTCCCACGTGTAGTCCCAGTCCTCGCCCTCGAAGCCGCAGTCCTGCAGCGTCGTGTGCACCGGCGGCGCCGCCGCCTCCACGGCGACCTCGCGCGACTTCATCTGGCTCTCGGTGGCCTCGTAGCAGCGCCACACCTCCGGGTAGGCGTAGGCCTCGCTGCGCTGCTCGATCTCCTCCTCCGTGAACCACTCGCCCAGCACCGTGTACTCGACGGTCAGACCCTCCTCGGCCGTCGAGGTGGTGCCCTTCACCTCCACGAAGCGCGGCGGCAGGTTCAGCATGTTGCTCGAGTCGATGCGGAAGGCGTTCGTCACCTCCTGCGCGTGCGCGTCCATCTTCTCCGGCCACTGCTCGCCCGGGAAGTTCTTGTACAGGATGCGGCTCTCCACCGACGACTCGTACAGGGCCCAGACGTGCTCGTACTCGTAGCGGGCCAGCTCCTCCTGGATGAGGTCGTTGTCCTGCAGCGGGGAGTGGCTCACCTTCACGCGCGTCACCAGACCCGACGGCGTCGGCGTGTTCTTCACCTCGACAACGTCCTCATTCTCCACGTTGAGGGCCGCGGCGGTGTCCTCGATCACGGCGCGGCGCAGCGCCTCGCCCTGCGTCTCGCACACGACGTCCCACGCGTCGCCCTCGAAGGTCAGCTCGTGCGACGTCGTCACCTTCTCGGTGTCGTCGTAGGGGCGGGTGTGGTAGAGCGCCCACATCTCCTCGTACGGGTACGCCTTCAGCTCCTCCTGCATCTCCTCGCGGTTGCGGTCCTCGTGGTGCGTGATGTCGCACGTGATGACGATGCCGTCGTCCGTCGGCTCAATGCGGAGGTTGCTGACGTCCGACGCCGGGATCGTCAGGGCGTTGCCGGTGGCCGCCTTGAAGGTGCGCTCCACCTCGTCGCGGTTGTTGCTCACGACGTAGTCCCAGTCCTCGCCCTCGAAGCCGATGTCGTGCTCCGTCGTCGTCTTGGTGGCGTCGTCGTACGGGTGCACGCCGTAGAGCTCCCACACGCGCTCGTACGGGCAGTTCTTCAGCTCCTCATCGACGGCGTCCTCGGACTGCGCCTCCGGGTGCTCGACGTCGAACTCGACCAGCATCTGCGTGTCGATGGTCATGCGCACGTTCTGGATCTGCTCCGGCTCGCAGCCGAGGCGCTCCGCCGAGTCCGCGGCGAAGGCGTCGCGGATGGCGTCCTCGTTCGT
>JASAOP010002784.1:0-90899 GCA_030849055.1 Crithidia thermophila
ACAATTGCACACAAAGACAAAAAGACGGCAAAATACCCCAGACAGAATGAAAAAAAAAAAAAGAAGCGAAGTAAAAAGCTAAACAATGCGGTGTTTTGACAACAAAACAGGGAAAGCAAGAATGTAAATGCGCACATTTGTGAAACAAAACAAACAAACAAACAAAAGCTATGTAGATCATAATCATTCTACCAGACACCACGGAAACGCTGCGAAACTCAAAAAATAAATCATCTCAAGGAGAAACAATAAAAGCGTTTGAGTGATGAACATATTCTTGTACACTACCGTGTGTAATCGGATCATTGGTACATAGACACCGCGCTGCTAAACAAAAAGGCAGACCAGCGCAAAAGGAGAAGAAAAAAAAAGAGCTTTATAAAAAAGGGGGAACATCGACTGAAAGCAAAAGAAAAGAAAAGGTAGGCAAACACTGTTCTGCCATATCGTACAGAAAAAGAAAGTGGTTCATTGGTTTCTCCAGGAAAAACCTTAACAATGGCCTGTGGAGCTTACGTGTGAGTGTGTGTGTGTGTGTGTGTGCATGAAGAATCACATTTCACCTACTGAATAGCAAAAAGAAAGGAAAAGGGTGTAGGGCTGCCTTCACGCACCACGCAGTATCCACAGGGACAAATCAAAACAAAAAAAGAGCAAAGTAAGGAAGCATGTGCGAAATAAAAGAGAGAAAAGATGTTTTTTTTTTTTTAGTCAAGTGCGAAAATTCACCGTGGATAGACATGATTAAATCGAGAAAAAATATTGGAGTGATATTGAGGAAACAAACGAACGGAGACGCTCGGAGAAGGTGGTTGAGAAGAAAAAAAAAAAGGCCAACGCAGCCCTCAACATTCAGGATGTGCAAACAAAACATTCCTTTTTTTTAAAATCAAAATTAAAACATCACCCCCCAGGCTCGCGCAATTGGTTTGAAAAAGGTTGCGTCAAAGAACAAAAACAATACACAAAAAAAAATGTGTTTTGGTTTTTTGCAAAGCTGCTTCACTTGAGAAAAAATCAGTCACATGAAGCAACTTCTAAACTCACAAGTAAAAACAACTATTTTGAAAGGCTGACGAGCAACAAGTGAACGCCCTTTTGTTTACTCCCGGGGGGGGAAAAAAAAGGCCTCTCTCTCTCTTACTCTGCACATTCTCTTCCTATCGATAGCTCGCACTTTGCACATAGGAGCCCTCCCAGCAGGCTCGCGAATGAGGAAGAGAAGACGAGAGTTTGCAAAATACAAAGGGTGATGAGAGCTCAACAGGAGCACCTCTTCGTCGCCACAGCACAGCAAACAATAAAAAATAAATAGAACGATGAACACAACTAGTACACAGGAAAATACGTGAAAGATGAAGTCAGAAAAAATCGCAACACCAAACCCAAGTGCAGCGCCAGAAGTGAAGTTTGCGCGCGAGTGGGCTTCACTGCGAACGCCCTTGCCTCACTCTGTCCTACAATTAGCCTTAGCTATTCACTTCAACAGCACAAGTGTATCGATACGGAAACAAAAAGTTTTCAGCCTTCCAACAAAACAGTGAACATTTATCGCTTTGTCCTTTCATTCCCAACAACAATAGTAACGTTGGCAGTCACCTAACGACAACAACCAAAGGAATGCCTGCGTTACGAGGAAAAAAAAAATTAAGAAAGAACTAGAAGAAAAAATAAACAATGTAGAGTAGGAAGAAGCCAACGAAAAAAAAAATAAAAGACGAATGAGTGAATCGCATTCACCCTTCCTCTGATGGGGTAAAAAAAAAAGTGTTCTACTTGAAACAATACATCGCTGGAAGAAAACTTTGGCGTGGTTTCATTTTTTTTTTATCGTTAGAACCGGTCGCACGTCGGTTTGAACGTGCTTTTCTTTAAGTTTTTCTTTTGCTTTTTTTTTTTCTTACAACTCCTGGTCGGTCGGGACGTTGGCCTTTGCGAGAAGGCCGTAGGCGTCCTCTAGCAGCCGCTCCTGCTCCCGCAGGTACCTTTCCACCTTGCGCCGCTGAGACTCATCTTGCTCGTTGGCCAGACGCGCCCGCGCATTGGCGTGCGAGCGCTCGACAAACTTAATGAAGCGCTTGACAGATCCGCTGCGCAGGTCGTAGTTCTGCATGGAAGCCATCTGCTGCAGCAGTGCCATGGCATTCTCAAGGCTCTCCGACACCGGGCGCTGGCTGGCGTCGCCGGACTTGCGCACCGTGTCGTCGTCCGACATGTTTAGCATGAAGCACGTGCAGCTCGGGCCTCCGAGGACAAGGTGGAATACGGTCGCGTACTCGTTGCGCGAGTGCGAGATGGCGGCCTGGTAGGGCGCCGGGTCCTCACCGCAGGAGGCGATGATCATCGAGGACAGGTAAAGGTCCGGCTTGCCGTCCGTTTCGCGGGTCTGCTTGATGAGCACAAAGGCGGCCAGCACGCCCTCGGAGAGGCTCGCGATGGTCGGGTCCTGCCCCGCCTGCGAAAGCGTCGACGAGAGCAGCTCCTCGAACGGGGCCGCCCCCGTCACCTCGTGGTAGTTCAGGTTCAACAGCCGCGGGCCGTAGATGGGCGACGGGTTCACGTGCAGCTTCTCGAACTGCGACTCCCCTTCGGGGGCGAAGAGGTCGCGCAGCTTGTCGCGGTAGAGGTAGCCCAGCGCGCACGTCACCTCAAAGTTCTCCCGCACGACGCCGTCCTCGTTCGTGTTCTCCTCGAGCAGTGCCCGCACGACACGGTTCAAGATCGACCACACCGGCGAGTCGAAGCGGCCCGCCGTGTTCGACGCGTCCATCGACAGCACCGCCGCGTTGTAGCCGCGGCAGGCTGCCTCCCGCACGTCGTGCACCACCGTCGAGGTGTAGTTGAAGTTGTCCTCATCCCGCTGCGCCACCTCCGTCACGTTGACCGTCGTGCCGCCGTACGTGACGCTCTTGTCGCCCACCTGCACGGCATGGTTGCTCTCGCGCAGCTTCTCCATCAGCACCAGCGTCCGGACCATGTTCGGCTCCTTGCGCGGCGGCGCCGCCGCTGCGGCGTCCTGCGAGTTCTGCGCCTCCACCGGCCGCGCTGACGACTGCGAGTTCTTCGAGCCGTGGGAGGGCTGCGAGGCGGGCGAGGCCTCGTTGCTCGTGCGGGCCCGCACCGCCCCGCCCTGCGAGCTGTGACCCGACGCCTTCGGCTCCGCCGGCGTGGGCGTGTGGTGCGAGCGCTGCTCCGCCTGCGTCTCCTCGGCGTGCTGCGGCGGCGGCGGCACCTCCTCCGCCTCCTGCGGCGCTGGCGGGTGTGGAATCTGCGACGGCGACTGCCGCGGCTGCTGCGGCTGCGCACGTGCGGCGTGGCGTGGGGTGGAGCGGGCCTCCGTGGCGGTGGCCGCGTTGTCGGCGTGCGGTGCGCTGCGCACGGAGGTGTTGGTCCGCCTGCTGAGGTTGTCCTCCGCCAGCGTGTCCTTGATCTGCCCCGCGACCAGGTCCGGCGGCTGCTCCGGGATGGCGCCGCGCAGGTTCGAGTTGGGCCGGCTGGTCGGGCGGCGGCTGCGCGGGCGGGACACCGGGCGGGAGGGCTTCTCCGCCTGCGCCTCCTTCTCCTGCGCCTCCTTCTCGGCTAACTGGCGCTGGCGCTCGGCGATGGCGGCCTGCGCGCGAGCGGCCTCCTTCTCCTCCTCCGCCCTCTTTGCCTCCTCGAAGCGGCGCTTCTCCTCCTCGCGCTGGCGCTCGCGGGCGGCGAGGGCGGCGGCCCGCTCCTGCCGCGTCTCCTCGTCCATCTTGGCAATCAGCTCCTTCTTCTGGCGCTCCTCCTCCGCCTTCGCCTCGCGGGCCTGCCGGGCCTCCTCCTCGCGCTGGCGCTGCAGGTCCTCCTGCGCCTGTCGCTGCTTCGCCCGCTCCAGACGCGCCTGGCGGGACGCCTCCTCGCGCTGGCGGCGCTGCTCCTCGCGGGCGGCGTTGAGGTGGGCCTCCTTCTCCGGGTCCTTCAGGCCGTCCTGCACCATCTCGTCCTTCACCTCGTCCGCCTCCGGGAACTCCACCACCGACATCGACGTCATGCGGCTCTGCGGCCGACTCTGCGGGCGGCTGCGCGGACGCATCGGGCGCGTCTTCTCCTCCGCCTTCGCCTTCTCCGCCGGCGCGGCCTCGGGCGTCACCTCGCGCGCGCGCTGCACCTCGCCGGCCGGCGTCTTCTGCGGCGGCGGCGGCGGCGGGGCGGCAACCTCCTGCGGCGTTGGCGCCTTCGCGGGGGCAGCCGGGGTGACCGTCTTGGGCGTCGGCGCCTGCTTCACCGCGGCGGGCGTCGGCGTCTTCTTCTTTGGCCGCACGTCCTCGGCGAGCAGCGGGATGTCGTCCAGCGGCGGCGCCTCGCGCGGCTTCTGCACGGCGGTGGCGTGCTGCGGCGCCGGTGCCGGCGGGGGTGGCGCCTGGCTCGCGGCGGGGGTGGTCTCGCGGGCCACCATCTTGAACTGCTGCCGCGGCGTCGGCGCCTTCTTCTCTACGGCCTCCTGCGGTGCCGGCTGCGCGGGCGGCTTCTCGACCGCCTTCTCGGCCGGCGCCGGGGCGGGCGGCTGCACGGGCAAGGAGCGCGCCATCGACTTGGGCGCCGCCTCCTCCGGCTGCGCCGCGACCGTCTTGGCGGGGGTCTGCACCGGCGGTTTCGCCTCGACCGGCTTCTTCACCTGCGCCGGTGTCGGCGCGGCGGGCTTCGACGCGGGCGTGGGCGACTTGACGGACGCCTTCTTCTCCTCCGCCTTCTTTTCGGCCACGCCGTTGGCCGGCTTGGCCGCGTCGCTCTGCGATGGCGGGGGTGGCGCGACGGCGGCCTTCGTCGTCTTGGGCGTGGGGCGTGCCTCCTTCGCACCGCCGTCGGGTCCCATGCCCGCTGCACCGATGCCGCGGTCCATCATCGAGTTGGCCGTGTTGGCAGCGCCGAGGTTCATGAGCGAGCCGGCGGCGTCGGCGCCAGCTGGGTTGCCGTAGATGGAGCCGCCGTAGCCGTCGGCGCCGAGGGAGCGGTAGCTGCCCCAGTTGGAGTCGAAGCGGCGTGAAAAGTCCACCGCCGACGCGACGCGGTCGAGGTCGCGGCGGCTGGAGAAGAGCTTCGTGACGACGATGTTCTCGTTCATGTCGCCCATCATCGACCCGACACCGCCGCCACCGGCGTACAGGCTGCCGCCGCCGTACATGCTGGCCTGGTCGCCGGACGGACCACCGGGGCCGTAGCCGCCGTAGTCGCTGCCGCCGTACATGGAACCGCCCATGCCGCCCATGCCATAACCGCCCATGCCATAACCGCCCATGCCATAACCGCTGTTGTACGCCGCGCCATCACCATTCCCGGCTGCTGCACCACCACCACCACCACCGGCTGCTCCGCCGTAGCCGTTGCTGTTGGCCATCATCATGCCGTTGTTGGCGCCTGGACCGCTGATCTTCTTGGCGCCATCGTTGCTGTAAGGGTTGCTTTGCTGGTACATCTTCTCACACTGTTGTTTTTGATTCTTTGTTTTGTTTCAGATCCACACACACACAAAAAAAAAAAAATTCGAGGTGCACGAAGAACAAGAGCGACTGATCTCTGGGAAAACTTGAGATTGGAGAAAGGCTTAAGAACAACAACACTACTGTAGATCTGGGCGTGTTGACACGTACGCAGAGAGCCAAAAAGATGCCGAAGATCAATACGGTGCACCTACGTCGAGAGGCAATGCTACAGAAAAGCAAAAGAGTCGATGAAAGAAAACAGAAACAAGAAAAAAAAATGAACTATGAATAAAAACGCGTGCTGGGAACTCCGAGGTAGAAGAGAGGGAGCGCAACAGCTACGAAAATGAAACAAAAGACTACAGGGCAAATACAAAGAGGCCTGATTTCAAAGTAAATAAAAGAAAGATGAAACGAGAGTAGAAAACAAAGGGAAACAATAATGTCTAATTCTGAATGAAAAAAGAAAAGAAAGAAAATCGACACAAGGCTCAAGGGGAAAAAAAATAAGAGACGGCAAGGGAGACTTCTCCGTGCAATCCTTTTATTTTTTTTTTGTTTTACCGAGTGTGGCAGAGCCTTTGATTAACGATTGTCTGAAGAAGGGTGAGTGCGCGACCTTCGACAAGCAAGAACCTTATTCTTTTCTGCTTTCCGGGTGATGTAAAGTATAGTCGATTTTATGGCGTTTTTCAGCGAGAAGAGGAAAGCAACGAGAGGAGCGAAGAAAAAGACGGGAGGAAAGTGTGCAAGTGAGAATTAAAAAAAAATTGATAAGCAGCGACTGTCAAGACAACGTCGTAGTCTTCTTAAGAGATAACAATATGGTTGAATTGTTACAAGCGCCACACTGAAAAAAGACGCGTCAGCTTTAACGATGAATTTGAAGTTTGTGTGTAAAAAACTCTGCACCACGTTCTCTTTCTCTGGTTAGCCGATGTGGTTCCATTTCTTCCCCATTGTCCTCAACTCTCTCGAAGTAAGCAACAGACCTCCAGACAGGTGTGAGAGACAGGATATAGGAGCATATTAAATTTTTTTTTCGTTTTCTGAGGTGAGAATGCGGATGATGCAAATTTGAAAACATAGAGCAAAACAAAAAAAGGAAGAAAATGCGAGCAAGAACAAAAACTAAAATAATGCACATGTGAGTGAAGACACAAACAAAAAAAAAACACAACCTATTACAAAAATATAAAGACAGTTTTTATTTTTCCTCCTTACCACGGCACTGCCACTCTCGAGAGTGAACAATGAGAAAACAGGAGAGTACATCGGTGCCTATGGTTTTTTTTCCAATTGCTTCTTATCTACAGGGGAAAAAAATGAGTGAAATAGACCTGTTTCACCACAAACTTAGTTATAGTTACGGAAGAGTGCTTGCAGGCATGTCTGCTGGAAAACCCAGCGCTGGAAACGGCGGACGAAATTTGGTAAGCAAATTAAAAAAAAAAACCAGTGAAAAAAATACAAGCACATAAAGTAATTCAACCTTTAAAAACAAAACCGATCTGATTGGCAGAACCAATATCGAGATTCAAGCGAGAGCATCAGAAAGAAAAAAAAAAACAATAAAGATCGCGCCGTCAAGATGCTGGAGTAAAAGAAATGGAAGAATTTTGTGCAGTTCATTTATGGACTTTAACAAGGCTGCAACACAAGCACCGGCGCGGGGTAAATGTGAGAAAGAGAAGATAATAATAAATCAGTTAAGCAAGCAGAGGTTTGCAACACAGACTCCGCACGTTTCTACATCAAAACAAAAAAGTATTCCAAAGTGAAAAAAAAAACGAGAAAAATCGAAAAGAGCTCAAGAAGGCTTATAAGACAGCATTTGCTTTGACCATTTTTTCGTTCTTTTCGAAGACAATTATACAAGTGCTTCCATAATCGCGAACAATAGAAAAAGTACAACGACGAAGCATACATAAATTACAAAACAAAAAAAGCAGAGGAAATCCCAACTTATCAACCCAGAAATTTTCTCGAACGGCAAAAAAAAAAAAAACGAGGTGGAAAATTCATTAAGAAGCATCGCGCGCGCACAGGCAGCAAGAACTGCGATAATTACAGTCAAAAACAAAAAGAAGAAAAGGATTTGATCAAGCTCAGTTCCCTCGTAAAAGAACAATTCCACGTTGTTACGGAATAGAAAAACAAACGAGTTGTCGTCTCCGACAAACATAAGCGCTCTGACGCTATTTACATCAACAACGAAGCTCGAACGTGAAAACCCCCAAGAAAAAAAAAACCAACTGATCACCACCAACGAGATACAATAAGAAAGAAGAGAGCTTTAGGAAATGTACATGATCAATACTTAAAAGGAAAAAAAGGATGTTAGCACATTCAAACAACAAAGCAATGCGAATGAAAAGCTGTAAACAAAAAAAAATTCGGAGAAGGAACCCAAAAAGATTCAGACACATGTGAAGAACAGAACAAAACGAAAAAAAAAGCGAAAACCAACCGCAGCGCGGCACTGCGCTCGCCAACACGAAGGAAAAAAAAAGTAGACAGAAGACTACAAATAGTGGCGCCGCTAAAACAAACGAGTCCGAAAAACGAAATTAACACCGCAGAAGAGAGGACGCATGTTAGCATTCACATTTCTTCGTCTTCCTTGAAAACTGCGTGACTTTCCCGTGTTTCATCCTCGCTGTTAGGCTCCTGCCGCCAGCGCTTTCTCCAGGCTATCGAGCGTCGCCGCGCTCTTGCGGATGCTCGTCTTCAAGTCGCGCTGCTCCGCCCCTGACGGTCGCTCGGGCCGATCCAACTCTTTCTGAGCAGCACCGGCCTGGAACTTCGCGCCTTGGATGATGCGCCGCGCAGACCCGTTGCCGGGCCGGCGGTGCAGCTTGATGGTCATGTTCGCCTGCGTCGCCAGTGCCTCCGCCGACTCCTGCTTCGTCGGGTCGACGCTGGCGAGAATGACGGAGTAGGCCGGCCCACCAAAGGCGGTGTTAAAGAGCGCCGACGGCGCCACATCCTCCTTGCGCTCGAGCGCGGCGGCCCACAGCTCGGCGCTCTGCCGCACGCCGATGCACGTCAGGCAGCTCACGACGACGTCGCTGCAGCTCGACGGCTCGTTGTGCGCGTTGAAGGCGTCGAAGACGCGCGCGTCGTCGTCGTCCTCGTCCGATGAGATGACCTCCTCGGCCTTCCCACGTGCGAAGACGGCCTGCGGAGACTCTTTGAGCTGGTCCGCCAGCGCCACCGCCCCCTCCTTGCGGTGACGCACCACGCAGGTCAGCACCTCGAAGACGGAGTCACGCTCCTTGGCCAGCGCGGCGTTCTCCGGGTCGAGGGCGGCGGCGTCCGCGAGCTGCCCCAGCACCACGCCGGCGTTGTTCTGCGCACTCGCCAACGCCGTCGTGAACTCCGCCTCGGTGCGCATGGACGCGTACTCGACCCCGGACAGCCGGCTGCCGCAGAGGACGGAGGTCTGCATGCGGAAGGGCACGACGACGGGCTCGGGCTGCAGGAGGTCGACCACCTCGAAGGTGCGCGCGACGGCCTCGGGTGTCGTGATGCCCCACTCCGCGGCCTTCGCGGCGGACACCGACTTCACCAGCGCCATCGAGACCTGCGCCTCAATGGAGGAGCTGTTGTCGCCGGCGCCGCAGACGTGCTTGCCGTAGATGGTCTGCATCTTCTCCACAATCCCCACAACGTTCATCACCAGCCGCTGCTTCGCCATCCAGGACGCGCTGTCGAAGGCGGAGGTCGGCTTCGACAAGCCCTTCGAGTCCACGCTCAGCACCGAGGCGGCGTAGCCAGCAATCACGATGTCCCGCACCTTGTTCAGCAGCTTTGACTCTACGTTGGTCGAGTTCTTGCGGTGTGTGACGAGTTCGTCGTGCTTGTACTCGGACGTCACCTGCGTCTCCGCATCCGTCACACGCAGCGAGTGGGTGTGCATGCGCACCGGGAAGTTGGCATCGTCAATCACGTCGTCGCCCTTCTCATTCGTCGTGCGGCGGCATCGGAGGGGAATCTCGTACAGCACCAGCGTCGGGCAGCGGTGCCACAACAGCTGCGGCTGCTGCAGCGGAGCTGCCGGTGAGGAGGAGGAGGATGTTGCTGCACCTCTGGTGGTGGCGGTGGTGGCGGTGGTGGCTACGGGCTGCGACGCCTGGCTGTTGCGGCTACTCGCGCTATAGTTGGTGTTGCTGCGGTTCCCGGTGCTGATCATGTTCGTGTTCTTGGACGCCGAGGACGACCCAGAAGACTGCGTCTTGTAGTACATGTCGCCAATCTCCGGCGTAGGCGAGGCCGTGCGGGGCGGCGGCTGCCGTTGCGGCTGCGGTGGCGGTAGTGCCGGCTGCTTTTGCGGCTGCTGTGGCTGCTGTGGCTGCTGGGGTGGAGGCAACGCCTTCTGTGGCAGTTGCGCGTGCGGTGGCGACTGCGACTGCGGTGCCGGGGGCAAGGGCTGCGGCTGCGGGTACGGGTTCGACCGGTTGCTCCGCGTCGTTGCCATGCTGTTGAAGCTGTAGGAGCTCGCGCGCGAGACGTTCGTTTGCGAGACGAACGACGTCACGGACGGCGGCGACGACCCGGTGGAGGGCAGCGCCTCACCGTCACTCGTCACCACTGGAGCCGGCAGTGTCGATGTTGTCGTCGCTGCTGCGGCTGCGGCTGCCTCCTCCGCCTCCGCGGCGGCTGCGCGGCGCATCTCCTCCAGCCGCTGCTGACGGATCTTCTCCTCGGCCTCCTCGCGGGCCTGCCGCTCCGCCTCCAGCCGCTGCCGCTCCTGCTCGCGCAGCACCAGCTTCTCCTGCAGCAGCTTCTCCCGCTGCGCCTCCGACAGCTCCGGCTCTGGCGCCGACATGGCTGCCGTGGCGAAGAAGGACTTGCGCCGCATAATCCCGCCGGCAGCAGGCGGCTCGGCGACGGGCTTCGTCACCGCAGCGGCGGAGTGCTGGGGCGGGGTCGGCGTGCTGGCGTTGGGTGACGTCTGTGCCGGCGGTGATGGTGACGCAGGGGCCGGCGCCGCTTTCTTAAAACTCGAGACGCGGTTCAAAATGCCACCGCTGCTCGGCGAGGCGGCCGGCGGCGACTCCGCAGCTTTGGCCGGACTCGTCGCTGCTGTATTCGGCTTGACCTTCTTGAAGCTAGAGACGCGGTTGAGAATGCTGGTGGTGCGGGGCAGCGCGGCACCCGCGGCAGCCACGGACGAGGGGGACGTCGCTGATGCCGCCGCGGCGGCTGGCGAGGTGGCCGTGCCGGACATGTTGGACGGAGACACCGGAGCAGGCAGCGGGGCTAGCTGACTGTTGTTCGCTGCGCTCATGTTCATGTTGCCGTTGGTGGCGCCCGGTGGTCCGTAGAAGGAGCGCTGAGGCGACATGGCCTGTGGCTGCCCTTGCATGTTCAGTTGCGGCGGCTGCTGGTACTGCTGCTGCTGTGAATGGTATTGCTGTTGCTGTTGTGGTTGCGGGTACTGCTGCTGCGGGTTGTACTGCTGCTGTTGCGGTGGATGTTGCTGCATGAACTGCTGTGGCTGCTGCGGCGGTGGGTATGGATGCTGTGGCGATGGGGCTTGCTGAAACTGATGCTGTGGCGATGGGGCTTGCTGGAATTGCTGCTGCTGTTGCGGTGGGTGCTGTGGTGGTAGTGGCTGCTGGTACTGTTGCTGCTGATACTGCCGTTGCTGCTGCAGCTGTTGCTGGTACTGGTGCACCACCGCCAGGTCCGGGTACGGAAAGGGAAACGGCGGTGGTTGGATGGGCCCCTGGGGCGACATCACATACGGCAGCTCCGGCAAGTTGTTAAAGCTCTGCAGCATTTGCTGAAAGTCAATACTGACGCGGTTCGAGTGCTGCGGCTGGTGTTGCGGGGACGGCAGCGGCTGCTGCGGTGGTGGCGGCTGCGGCCCTTTCATGCCACCGGGCGGCGGGGAGCTGCCACCGTTTGTATACGGCGCGTTCCCGGGGCGAGGCAGCGAGACCGGGTGCGACGGCACCGTGTTCGACGACTGGTCGGGACTCATGCGCATTTGACTTCCACGTCGCGTCAGCGGTGCACTCGCCGTCTGCTTCGGCGGACCGGCCCGCATCGGCGAGCTGCCGTTGCCGGTGCTGCTCATATTGTACGTACTGTTGCCGTGGTGCATGTTGCCGCTGGGCATTCCGCCGTACCCGTTGGGAGGCGGGCACCCATTTGCATACGTATTCGTGCTGCCGTTCATGGCGGAGGGCGGGTAGTTGGTCGACGACGCGGCACCGCGTGGGGTGGGCAACGGGTCCAGCTGCTGGGCGTCTCCGGTGGGAAAGTGGAAGCCCATGTACGCCGGCTGCGCGTTCTCCTGCGGACGCGTGGGGCGGTAAAAGGAGCTGCCGGACTTGGACCCGCTGCGGCTCATGTTCTTGTTGCTGCCGCTCGTCGTGCCACGATCAGGCCGACCACCACCACCACCACCGTCGCTGTCTGTGCTGTTGCGGGAGTGGCGGCTGCCGTTCGCCGCGTTGCTGGACCGCGACGAACCTTTGCCATCGCGCTTGACGTACTGGCTCCCTTTTCGCTGCACCTGCTCGGTGTTTTCGAGATTCACAGACTTCCGACGACCCATAGCGCCCACTGTTAGCGCGAGGGTGTTGGGAGAGAAGAGAGAAAGATACGAGCAAGTGAAAAAAAAAAGCTTTGAGAGGGAACTTTGCACTAGTGTAAGCGAGAACAAAAAAAAAGGACTCTGCAATATCAGAAAAAGAACGTGAAGGTAGAGAAAGTAGGTAGTATACAAATGATAAGCTCTTAAGTGGCGAGTTCCGAAAACTATATACAACTGCCGCTTAAATTGTGTTTTTAAGTAGAAAAGAAAAACTGCCTCTTATTGTGAGGAAGTGTATTCTTTACCCCTTTTTTTTTTCTGCAGTGTGCATGGCAAACGTGAAAGTAAATGCGACGGAAACGGATATGATGCGAAAACACGTTTAAAACACAATGAGACACGAAAGAAGTGAAAAGAAGAAAGTGGAGGTATATATTTAATCATCGAGCAAAAAAAAAAAGATTATGAGCGCTGTAACAACTCGAGGCCGCGATTTCCAGCACCTAGCGTCGTGTTGAAAAAGTGGGAAAGGAAGCACACGCTGTTAAAAAAAGCAGCTCTCCAAAACTCGAAAGTGAAACACAGCAATTTCTCTCCCCCAGTTGCAGCCTTTCAGTTTTCAATAGCTGAACTTTTTCTTTTTTCTTTCATCACTTGTCCTCTGAATGCGAGACGTGGAGTCGCAGCATTGCACGATAGCTCTTCAGCAAAATTAATGCATAACAGCATTCATCAAAACATGATCAAAATCCTTAACATTTATTTTCTTTCGACTTGTTGAAGGCTAATGTGCCTAATTTTTAAACTGCAAAATCAATTGTAAAAGAGCATAAAAACCAACAATGATGAATGTAAAGGGAAATATGTATATAGAGAAAAGATCACGAAAACACTTTTTTTTCTCTCTCAAATGAGTTTGTGATGGCCGAACCAAACAACAACGATACGAAAACAATCCCTCAGTTGTGATTGACAGTCTTGAGAATGGTGAGCAAACGTTTATTACATTTTTTTTTTCAAATGTGACGTGAATGCTCCCGACTACGTTTTCCTTCCCAATTATGGTTGGCAGACCTTTGTTCACCACGCTCATCTCTCCTGCTGTGTGGGCAGCAGTTCACAGCTCATTGGCAACGTTCGCAAGAGACAGAAAACTTCAAAAAAGAATTCCATAATTCAAAAAGTGGAAAACAAAAAATAGAAAAGTATGTGCAAAAAAAAATGTGAAGCAGGTTAATATCCTACACAGAAAAAAAGCTGTAACACAAACAGCATAAACAAACACACAAAAAAAAAAAAAGAACACGCAAAGAAAAACTTTCTGAACGAAAACTCGAGACAAAGTAAAATAAGATATTAAAACGACAATTTTGACAAAAAGAAGAGCAGTAGCTAGCTATTAAAGAATGTGATTCTTTCGCAACTACGATGAATCTGTCCAACAAGTAAGAGCAGCGAGAAGACAAAGAAAGAAGAGTTTTTAAAAAAGACAGTAAACGGCTCGGGATTAACGGTCAGCAAATTTGCAACAAGTCCATACACACAACCATCTGGAATTAGCAGAAGTTTACTATTTCACAAATAAAGAAAAACTGCCAAAATAACGTTACAAAAGAAACAACAAGTCACCTCATAAGCACACGTACAAGGAAAAAAAACTATGAGGAAGACTTCAAAGAGCACCGAGAAAAGAGGGAACTGACACTGAGAAGATGGGGGAGCTCGTCAAATGTAACTTCTTTTCTTTGTCACCCCCATCAAAACCATTCATTCAGCGGCGTGTACTGAGAACAAAAAAGCAAAAGGAAAGTTGTAGCGGGTTGCGAACTTTTCACAGCCACAAATAAAACACAACTCTTTAACTGATCAAGATACGGAAGTAAAAAACAACGACGGCTCATGCAGAGGAAAAAAAAAAAACGCGGCAAAGGACAGAGATAATTTAGTAAACGTGACGATGATGTGGTGGCAACTCACCAAAAAAAAAAAAGGGAAAACACAGAAAGACAAAGAAGACACGGTGTTTTTAATCAATGAAAAGAGTGAACACATACAATAAGTGGTAGAAGAACAAGGTGGATAAGACAGCACATGGGATTAAAGAATGGAGTACCAAAAAAAAAAACTATTAAAAAACACAAGACTGAAGGGATTTGGAAAATGAGACACGTCAACCTCGGTAATTACAGAAAGGAGAGCAAGAAAAAAACAAAAAAAAAAATAATGCTTTACTATATTTTTGCCATGGCGTTTTTGGTGTCCACATGTCTCGCTTCCGAGAAACAAAATTCGATTTTTTCGTATTTCATCGCAAGAAAATAGGAAACCGAGTTCCTAAAAAACCGATAAAAAGGGAAATTACGAGAAAATGTTTATGCCTTTTTTTTTTTTTTAACGTCTACTGAAGGTACAAATTCACTGATTACCGACGATTCCTGACAAAAAAACAACATCCACGTTGGACTGGTGTGACGCAGGGCACGGTTAAGAAAGAAAGACACACGAAAAAGCGGCGAGACATTTCATGAAAACGAGAACAAGAGAAAAAAAAGATACACAAAAAAGGGGGAAAGGAGGGAAAAGGAGAGAGAGAACGCCTCATATCTATATGCTAATCGATGGGCAATGAAAAAGGTATAAAATTGGAAAAATGAAATGAAGAAGGGAGAGAAAGAATAGAGGTAGCAGAAGCTAAGAAGGATTTGTAAAACAAATGGGAAGAAAAGGAAGGTGAAACGAAAGGTAAGAAAAAAAGGCTATCAACACACAAGTACAATTCTACAGCAAAATATGCTCAACAACAACAACACAAGAGAGGCAAGAAAGAAAAAAAAAAGGGTCATAAACCCTCCTATGATCTGCTTTTGGGACCTCAATAGTAGTAGCCGTTCATCATGGGTCGGGGCGGCATCATCATCGGGCTCGAAGCATACGGGTTGAAGCGCGACTGCGGGTACGGCAGTGGCGGGTTCATCGGACGCCCATAGCCTCCGTTGTAGGGGGCAGCCGCGCCGCCGTACGGGCCGTAGTTCTGCGGCACGCCATACCCGCCCTGGCCACCACTCGGCATGTACATGGACCCGAACCGATTCATCATCCCCGCGTTCTGGTTCAGCTGCACGGGTGTCTGCTGCTGCTGCTGCTGTGGCGGTGCGCCAGCGATGGCGGCGTCGTGGTGCGGCACGTTGAGACGACGTGAGCCCACCCGTTTCGGTGACTGGGCAACTGTCCGCTGGTCCTCCTCACCGGTGGGCGTCGGCACGCCAGAGAAGCTAACTTTGCGGCGCAGAATGCGGCTGGAGGAGTTGGACCGCGCGAGCCCTGCCGCCCCCTGGTCGTTTACCTCGCCGGGAGACGTGTTCACGCTGTCCGACATCACCGCTGGTCTCGAGCCGAAAAGGTGGCCGTACGCACTGCCCATCTCCGGCTGCGGTGTGAGAGATCCGGGAGATGGGGCGAACTCGTTGCGGCTGCTAAACTGACTGTACGAGTTGCTCTGAAAGCCCCCGTAGAAGCTGCCCAGGTTGTTGTAGAAGGAGTTGTGCTGCTGCAGCGGCTGCGGGACGGGTGTCTCGTAGAAGCCGTTGTACATACTCCCAAACCCGGTGCTACCGCCACTCATGGTGCGGGTCAGCGTCGGCGGGGGAAAAGGCGCGGCCGTCGCAGCGGTGGAGGAAGGGAATGCAGTGCTGGTCGATGTCACGACTTGCGGCTGCGCTTCACGAGGTGGTGGTGGTGGTGGTGTCTGCACGGACTCAGCAAAGGCATAGACGTCCCCGCTGGCGGAGCGTGTCCGCTGCATCGGGTAGCCGCTGCTGCGGCTTTGACCTGCGCTGCGGCCGCTGCCGGTACGCGACGGTGGGCGGTGGCTGAAACTGCCGCCGCTGGAGCTGCGCTGCATGGTGGTCGTCGAGAAACGGCCGTACGACTGGGAGTAGCCCTGGCCGGAATTGTACAGGTTGCGTCTACTCATGGCAGAGACAGTTTTACTTACGTTTTTTTTTTCGTTTATTTGTGTGTGTGTGTGTGCGCAAACAGCTGCAATTATCGTATTGCCTAATGGTACTAAAAAAAGTTATTATTTCGTTTGTTTGTTTCAGCGCAAAAGTTTCTAATAATAATCCCAAATTTTGCTGCTTTAATTGCACTACACCAACGCGCTCAAAATAGGGAAAGGAAAAAAGAGTTGAAAAGAGAAAAAAATTTTCCCGAATTATCATTCCCAATTTGTGGCAGTAGAATAATGATGGCGACACTACCAACCTTCGCTACCTATGTCGCTAAATGATGGAAAGCGCTCCTTGAAATAATAATACATATGTTCAGGAGGGGCCTTGCGCTAGTAAAAAAGCATCACACACCGCTGCCATAGCTTGCGGGTATTGCGGGCAGATAGGTTGCACCTACACTTACTAAAACAGGTACATATACCGCCACACATTATGGGTTGCACTTTGGGTAGCCCTGCATTTTCCACCACTTTGAGAAGACTCACGTAGCCCTGCAAAAACTCAACAGTTGCCCGCAACGGTCGAAAAAGAGGTAGCTGGCACTCACAAACCCGTAGCACACACCCTACAACCAGATTCCGATCTTTTTTTTTTTTAAATGTTCCAAGGAAAAGAAAGAGGTGAAATCAAATAAGGCAAGCCAAAACCTTTCAATAAGAAAAAAGTGACGTTCTTCAACTCCGTTAACATCAAGCACCCAACGTCTGCACCCGCACACACACACACACGCAAAAAAAAAAAAAGATGAATGAACGTATGGATAAGAATAGAACATAAAGTGCGAGATCAGAGGATTAAGGTACTAGTATATAATCATCAAAACAAAGATTGAAAAAAATGTAAACGTCAAGCGATATTAAAAAAGCTTAGAAACATTACATTGAGGCATCATAATAACAATGGTCCCAGCTGTCAGCCCATGGAGCACTACTGCGCAACGCAGGTCTATGCATGTAAAAAGAAAATAAGTGCAAATGACAAGGCTGACAATCATGAGCTCTTCTTCTCAAGGGAGATGAAAGCGATAAGAAAGAAAACACAAAAGATAGGTGTTATGGAAGAATGAAGAACGGAAAATAAAACAATAAAAACCAAACAGCAGGGCTTTACAGTGTCGAAGGAAAGAAAGAAAGAGAAAGAAGGCGCTTGTTTGATATTCAAAGCGGTCATATCAATACCAGGAGAAAGAAAGAAAAGAAAAAGGACGAAAAACGAGATCATTACTGGTGAGGCACTAGAAAATTCCGATCACCATAAAACAACACTATAAGCATCGGCATAGACACCCAGGAATCGAGTAAACAAACAAACCAAAAAAAAAAAGGTAATATGGAAACATCAGACGTTGTCAAAGCTTTCCTCACACTCAGAGACATGCTTGGCCTTTTTACTAAAAAAAAAAAAATTAAGATGAAATAAGGTGGACAACAGCGAACCGCAAAAAAACAAAAAAATGAAAATAGAAACGCCACACTCAGGTATGCATATTCAAACAAAAACAAGGCTTCGTACTTGGAAAGAAAAGCATAGATGTATACATTCAATTTGAAAGCTACAGTTTTAAGAAGCACGGTAAGCAGAAAACTATTAAGCGTTTGAATATAAAAAAACTCAAGAGACCAATCTTCAATTGCTTATCTTCAAAGAGAAAAAAAAAAGCTGCAAAAGCTGACCTATTTTTTTTTTAATCTGATTTGATCCGCGTGTAGGCGCATTCGGTAAACCAGACAAGATAGCGTGAACAGCGAAGTTCCACGCGTCAGCTGTTCATATACACATAGGAGGAAAAATGCCATTTAAATAAAGAAATAAAACCTCTTGCTTACTCGAAAGAAAATCAAGAGCAGTAACCAGTGCAGCTGTTTCTTTTTTCTTACGTTCTCCGCTTCGTTCACCGCATTTCTCGGCAGTCGTTATCGCCAACCTTCAGCAAGCGTATTCTTCGCATTCTCTCTTTTCTCCGCGACAACAAATCTTGCGAGAGGGTTCAACAAGCCCACCCACCCCCCTCCCCAAAACAAACAAAAAAAAGAGCAAAGAGGAGGACCCAAAGAGATAGAATTTTGAGAACTCAGAATGGAGCAACACGACGCCGCGATTTTTTCAAACGAGCTGACAGACAACAAACAATCGTCATGTCAGCGGGAAAAAAAAAGACCAAACAAAAAGATCATACGTGTGGGCTGTGTCGCAATGAAAACAAAAAACTCCCCTGCCATTCCCGCAGCTACTAGCAGTAGAAATCGTCACTTACGGAGCTTAAGCTTCTTTCAGAGGACAAAGAAGAAGTAACGCAAAGGGGCAAACAAGCGAAACGGAAGAAAAAGAAGAAAAAAAAAAGCCACTCGTAACACGGCAACCTTTTTCTCCGTCCTGGCACAACAGCCAAAAAAAGAAGGCAAGTTTAGAAGACAATGTCAATGGTAGGGAGAAAACCGTTCAAGACGGTTGACTTAGCATAAACTTGTGGTAACGGATAAAAAAAAACCTGAAGAACCACTCTGTGAAGAACCAAGAAAAAGAAAGGCGTAATAAACGTGTACGAGCAGTTAGAGGTAAAAGGTGAAAACACCGAAAATGGAGGAGAAAAAAATGTCCGCTGCACTGCAGCAACCGTTCATAGCGCACGGCGACACTGGGTCGCAACTTCCGCTGTTTCCCACGAAAGAAAAAAAGAAAAACCAACGGAAAAACACAAGCTCACATTGTTAAGTGTACCCTTTTCGTAATTCGATTTCAAACAGACAGACTCGCTACTGAAACCGATAACTGTAGCTGAAGATGAGCCGAAACTCGAGTCAGGAGAAAGCTTTGCAAAGAAAGGACAGACTAGACGGCATTGCTTTCAGCTTAGCGAGAACAAAGTCACTTTTGAAAAACAGCCAAAATAGTTTGGAAAAGATTGGAATTGATTTACATCGCCGAATGCTAGACAAAAACGTGGTGTGCGAGCTACGCGTACGCGTAAATGTGGCTCCGTCTAATCGCAGAGAGCGATCAACAGAAAGTGAGACTGCGCGACACACGCACAGGCGTTTAAGGAGCTGCGCAGACTTTAGAGGGCCCGCACTTACAAGTAAAATAACAGGAAAAAAAAAACACCGGACAACAAAATTGATAAGAACGCACGATCAAAGAAGAAGAAATAAAAACAAAAGAGACATAAATATAGAGAGGGGAGAGAAGGTCTGTTCACACGCTGCTTCACTAGCAGCAAAAAGAAAGTCAAAAAAAGCGCACACACTGAAAAAAAGGATTGACGGACAACGGAGAGAAAGAGAAGGGAGGGGGAAAAAAAGTGTGTCGTGAACTCAAAAGTAGTTGGTCATGACAGGTCGTTGATACATCATCGCATTGGCGTTGTACACCCCGCCATACGGCATGCCGCGGAAGACGTTGTACGGCGGTGGGCACATCGGGCGGGTGAACGGCGGCACGCCGTAGTTCTGCATAAAAGGTCCGTAGCCATTGGGGTTGTAGGGGGCCATCATCATCATGGACTGGCTGTTTCGACGATAGAAGGAATGCCGCTGGCTGCTGTTTGCAGGGCCGCTCGTTGACAGCGTTGGCTGCTGCGGATCAGAGAGCGGCTGCGCACTCTGCTCTTCCGCGGCATCCGGCTGCTGCGGCTGTCCCTCCGGCAACTCCGTCTCCTCCTGCGGCTGCGGGGCAGGCTCCTCCAGCTCCGTCGCATAGAAATAATTCAGTTCCGATACCGCTTGCGTTTCGGTTGTTTGTCCTTGCGGCTGCCACTGTTGCTGTTGTTGTTGCTGTTGAACACTAAATTGTTGCTGGCGTTGCTGCTGCTGTTGCCGCTGCCACTGCTGCTGACGGAACTGCTGCTGCTGCTGCCATTGCTGCTGGAACATCGATGGCCACTGTTGTGGGCGCTGCAGCAGCTGCTGCTGTTGCTGGGGAAGAGGAAGCTGCGGCTGCGGCTGAGGCTGCTGCAGAGGCTGTGGCTCCTCCGGCGGCAATTCCTGAACTTCTATTTCTTCCTGCGGCTGTTGCTGCCCCGGTGTTTCGATCTGCCGGTTTTGCACCTCCTCGCGCAAATTGCTCGGGGAGTAACTCAGCCGCCGCGATCCTTTTCGCTTGAGCGTGGGTGACGTCTTGGGCGTCTCCACCTCGGGCGGCAGCTTCGACGGGATGCCGGAGAAACTCACCTTGCGCCGCAGCAGCCGACCAGACGAGTTCTGACGCTGCAGCGGTGGCGGCGTGTCGTCTCCGCGGCGGTCCCCCACACCGGGCACAGGCGTGGGGGCCGCGCTCGTTGTCGGGGTTGTCCGCGTAGAGCTTGCGGCGGCGGCGGCGGCGGCGTAGAAGGACGGCGCGTTGACGCCCTCCAACCCCGCGTACGCCGCCACCGCGTCCCCCTCCGCTGTGGACGTAGAGCGGCTTGTCGAGGCGGCCGGCATCGTTGCGTCCATTGTCGGCGACGGCGGCCGCGAGGGTGTGGCGCTGGCGAGCGCGTCGTCTGCGTAGAAGCTGTTGGGTCGCTGCATGCCGTTGTCGTAAAAGGAGCCGAGGTTCTGCATGCTCATGTTGAAGGGGGCCGGTGGGTAGCGGGGAGGCTGGTGAACGCCGTAGAAGGAGGCGTTCTGCGTCGCCCCCTGCGCACCGTAGCCCCATCCGCCACTGCTGTAAAAACTCATTCTACGCAATATTTCGGTCCTTTATTTTTGCTGTTGTGGCGTTCGTTTCTTGCTTTAATGTTGTCGCTACGACGAATAGTGACAGATCGATGCTCACCAACTTTGCAATGGAGCTGTTCCGATGCAGAAGACCTTTGTGGTGGTCGAAAAGATAATAATAACAGAAGAAGTTGTGGCACGCAGTGCAACCAGGAAACAAATGACAAAGCAAAACAACACCAACAGCAAAAAAAAAGGGTTGTATTTTGGAAGTGTTTGGTGCGACCAGCACCACAGATTATAAAGTCAGCTGAAAAAGCTGTGACGTACAGATCACGCACCGGTCTGAGTTGGTTGACAAGAGTGGACGGATCCGAAAAGCGAGCAAAAAAAAAACACACAAACTACATAAGCTGAAAAGCTGGGAAAAAAAAGGAACAAGAAGAGCAGATGGCTTGACACAATTGTTGAAAAAGCCACAAAGAAAAAATAGGATAATTTAATACTGTTCTCAGATGTACATCAGTGGAAGAAAAAAGAGAACCTTTCCAAGTAAAAAAATATGATAAGGAAAAAAAAAACAGATTAGTGTTACCTTTCTGTTATTGATGTGTAATTCCAGCACACTCGCGGAACTCCTAGGAAATACAAAAAAAAAGAAAATGAACGGAGAGAACAAAAAAAAAAGCCAAGGCAGTGGAGAGAAACAGGAGAATGATGACAAATAGAGAACACCGTCGCATTACGTTTCAACACACTTTGTCAGTGCACACAACATCCGACGGAGAGAGTAAGCTGTGAGTTGTCAAACTTCGGCACTCTCTCTCTCTTTCCATTTCGAGGTTTAATGCGAGGTTGCCTTTTAATGTTGTGCATGAACTCCTCTGCAGCAATCTGTATCATCAGAAAATCTTTTGGTGCCGTGAAGACGATAAGCGAGGTTTAACTTGTGAAAACTTTTTAGCACCCTCAACTGCAAAAAAAAAAATGCAGCTTTGTTGCTCGCTTCACTGTGCGCACCGTACGCATTTTTAACCGTGCGTCTGCTGCTGTTTGAGTGCATTGTTTGTCTTCTTTGTGAGTGTGTCTTTGTTGTTGGCCGTGAGCACGGGCACCTAATGGAAGCTGCTCTCATGTCAACGTGACCTTTTTCTTTTTTGTTTGCAAACCACACTACATTGAATACATTACATGATCTTCATCGAAAGAAGTATAATAACAAAAAAAAAGGGTAATAGAAACGCCTCATTGGCGACGACGCCACCACAGATGAAAAGGAAAAAAGCGACGCTTGTGAAAAAAAAAAGATCAAAAAGAAAACTTTGTCCTGTGCACATACCCAAACGCAGCCGCAGTTTCCTACTTGTTCCAACTATTTGCAAATAATAGAAAAAAAAACACATGAACAAGGAAAAATAAAATACGAACGTACTGTACATCAACAATAGGGAAAATGAAAAAATTAAAAATAACTGTTTTTGCACTTTAAATATGGGGACGCATGTAAAACAGAGGTAAAGCAAAAAAAAAAAAGGGGTGACGTTGTTTAGTCGCATCCGTAATGATCCAAGCAACGCAAATTCACAAAAAGACACAAGTGATATTAAAATGAAGCAAATAGCAAACATTAATCCGCTTCAGTCGCAAGAAAACTAATTGTTCAAAAGAGTCAAGAAAAGGCAAAAACTTCACACGAGCAGAAGTTGACAACAGCAACAAAGAAAAAAAAAATACCAGCTCGAGGCGCATCGAGAAACCAAGTCACACTGCGCCGAAGAAAACACAGAAAGAGGTGGAAAAGAAAGAGAAAAAAAAGAAGAAAGGAGGGTAGACAAAGGCCAGTGCCAAATTCGTCAACGTCACACATAATAAAAAGATAAGACAAGAAGGAAACGAGAGGATACAAAAAAAGAAAGGCAGATTCCCGCCACGTGAAAGAAAGGCTTTCGGCCGGAGTAACGGAAGATCCTGTGCTCTACAAACGTCACCTTTCGTGTGTGTACAACGCAACTCTACCTTTTTTCAACGTCCACCACGCTTTCCTTTCGTTTTCTTTTCATAATTTGTGTCTTACGACTGCCGCATACTGGGCAGCCGCTTCAGTCCTCCCTCGTTCTTCAGTTGATTCACCTCCGCCCGCCGCATCGAGTTCTGCCGCCGCATCGAGCTTTGGCGGCTCAGCCCACCGCTCAGGTTCGAACTTGACCGCTGCAGCCCCTCCGGCTTCTTGTGCGGCGGCTCGACGGGGGCCTCCTGCACCGGCGGCGGCAGCGGCTGTGCCACCGGAGGCGGCGGCGCAACGGGCTGCGGCGGGGGCTGCGGGCGAGGCTGCGGCTGTGGCGGTGGCGCCTTCTTCTTTGGCGGCGGGGGGCGGCGTTCCTTCACCTCGGGCGTTGGCGGGCGCGGGTTGTACAGGGGCTCGTAGTAGGTGTTGTAGTAGTCCACATACTGCTGGTAGAGCTCCGGGTACTGCAGGCGCAGCAGGCGGTAGTAGAAGACCATCTGCTGCTGGTAGTCGGGCGGGTACTGGGCGAGGAGGTGGCTAGGCGGGAAGGGCAGCGGCTTCCCGTCGTCTTGCATGAACACGTTCTGCTGCGTCTGCGGGTCAGCCGCGTTGTGGAAAACGCCCTGGAAGTTGATCTGGTTCCAGTCCCCGGCACCCATCTCCGACCCGAGGTGGCCGTTGTTGTGGAGCGGGGACGGCATGCCCGTCAGACTACCGTTGCCGTAGCCAGCCCCGTTGTTCATGTTGCCGTTACCGTTCATGTTGCCCGCGCCGCCCTGCCCCATCATCCCCTGGCCGCCGCCGTAGCCCTGCATGTTTCCCATGCCCATCTGCTGCGCCGGGGGTGACTGCATGCCCATCTGCCCGTACGGCTGTGGCATGCCCCCCATGCCGCTGTTGTTGTTCATGTTGCTGCCGTTGTTGCCAACACCGCCCATCATGCCGCTGTTGTTGCCCGCGTTGTTACTGTTGTTGCCCATTTGTTGCTGCTGCTGCTGCTGCTGTTGCTGCTGTGACGAGCCCATCGGCTCGAGGTGGTAGGCGCGAGAGGCTGCGGCTTGCGGGCCGCCTTGCATGCGCTGCTGCTGCATGAGCCACTCCATCTGCTGGGGGTGCATGTTGCCCCCACCCATTTGCATGTAGTTGCCCCCACCCATCTGCATGTTTCCGTTGTACTGCATTTGTGAACAAACGGCGCGCACACAAAACGCAACGGATACAAGAGCTAAATATTGTTGACGGGTATAGTCAAAAATGAATTTCGAGTTCTCTTCCTCTTCGCTTTATCTTTAGTTCGATCTTTTATGTGCGTTGACGCCAAAAATCAAAAAAAAACCGAGGGAAGAGAAAGAGTTCGATCAAGACTCACGAGACGCACACCAACTACAGTTAAGGTTTTAAAATAAAAAGGAAAGCACAAAAAAAATGGATAAAATAGTAATAAAAGTCTACAAAAAGCAAATCGACACACGGTGACGTTGTCGTGTTTTACTTTCTTTTTCCACCCGAGGCAGAAACGTGTACAAGCAATTAAATATCAGGATTGAATTTTAAAAATGAGGAGAAGAGGGAGAAACAGAAACGGATTAGTGAGACAAAAAGGTGTGACCATGCAAGCAACTTCTTTAACGCAGTAAAGCAGCAGAGCCCACAGAAAAAACGCAGGAGACTCACTCCAATGAAAAATTGTCGACTGTGCCTCTTTCTTTGTTTCTCTTATTCAAGATAACAGAGTGACCTGAATTTTATTTCATTCCGTCATTTCCAATGTTTTATGTGTGTGTGCTACGTCCAAATGCTACTGTATTTGCCGTCACACATAAGGCAGCTGCGTCTTGAACAAAAAGAATAAGATCACACAAATTGTTTTTTGCCGCAGTTGCACATGGTTGTCGACGCCTCCTTTCCGGGGAAAAAGGAAAACGAAGAGGCACGCAAAACTCCAAAATGAAAACGATGGCGTCTCAAATTGGTGTTTTACAAAAAAAAAGTAATCGAAGCTTCTACGTGCGCGGCTCTTTTCCGACCATTTCTTTTCTTTCTTTCTTTTTTTTTTTTGTTCTCTTGGCAATAAACCTTGTGAATGAGGTTTCAAAGATGGAAGCTAACATACTAGAAACGAAGAAAAAAAAGTTAAGAGCGAAGTCTTGGAAAAGGGGAAGCAAAGCTCTTGAGCAAGCTAATACGTTGGATAACATTGTTTTCGCAATAGACGCTTCCTCTCTTACTTTCTTTTTTTTTCGCCGAAGCTGGAACCTGTCGTACATTTTTAAGACTTTTTTTTTTGGAAAATGGAAAACAAAAAATACCCACGCAAGTAGGTCAGCTCAGCCACATCCACCCACTGCATCACACAAAAAAAAAAATTCAACTCCACCAGAATAGATCAAAACTGAAACACTTCAACGACGTCAACAACAACAAAAAGAAGAAAAACGTGTGCACAAAAGATCGAAAAATCGTACATAAGCATGAAAAAAGGGAAAATAAGATGAAAAGAAAAAACAATGGGCAGGGAAAGGCGGAAAAAAAATTCGTCACTGACCATGCACTTGTGTGCTTGTGGTCCAACCAACATTTTTGTCTCAAAGACAAGCGCTTTCTAAAACGAATTGACTTGTCTTAGGAGAAAGGCAACCTGCTTCTTTCGCGGTAGTATTTGCTCTGAATAAAAAAGAAAAAAAAGGTTACGAAAAAAAAAAGTCTGGCAAAAGTAATGATAAGAAAAAAAAGAGTGAAACCCACGGCAAATGCGCAATGACTGTGCGCTGACATTTTTTTTTTCTACTTTGAGACACTCCTTACGAAAAGGTTTCTACTAGTTTTTTATGCCGACATAAACAGCACGCGAGCAGAAAAGTCGATAGGCCCTGCAACAACAACAACAAAAAAAGAGACAAACGAACAGCAAGAGAGAGAGAGAAAGGGAAAAAATTTACATCGCTGCTACTAAACGGCCACGAAAAAAAACTAAAAACTTCTTTTATGTAGATTTGGCGCTGGTGCACAACTCATGTAAACAGAAAAAACGAGCAAAAAACGCGAAATAGTGGTGCTAAGACAGTAAACGAAAAAAAAAAAAGGAGCTGTAACAGAAAAGCTGGAGATGGCACATTTTTTTCTTTTTTTTTAAAGGGTTGTGAGCTGCTATTAATACAAGCAAAAACCACCTTAGCTTTTTGCAAACTGGGGATGTGTGATGCGGACACGAAAACTGAAACATTTGACCTTTATTCACATTAAGTAGGTTGCTACGAAAAAAAAGGGTATTTAAAAACAAAAAGAGAAACCAGTCAACGCATAGAAAGGAAAAATGAAAAGACTGACAGAAAACAGGTGCTTTCGCTAATCCTACAAAAGCAAAAAGAAAGATAGACAGAAAAAAAAGCTGTTATCATAATTTTTTTGTTCACTCTTTGTCACTTAAAGGTTTTTGGTGTTGGTTTGTTACACAATTTACATCTGTTGCGAGCAAAAAAAAAGACGAAAAAAGTAAAATCAAAACGCTGCAACCGCAGTATCAGCTTACTCGTGGAAGGCAGTCCCTTCAAAAAAAAAAAAAAACGAGAAAAAACGCGGAGGCACTGAGGCAGACACGCGCGTGTGTGAAGAGGACAATGTGCAGTGCTGAAAGAACAAGATGAATGTGGTCACAGTTACACAACTCTTCCTTCTTTTTACTGGTTCCAACACCCGTTAACAACAACAAAAAGATGAAAAATAAAACAACTGCGTGTTTCGGCTACTAACAGCAGAAACACAAATCTGCAAATCTCAGTGGTACAATGAATAATAAAAGGATTTTCTTTGAAGCACATAAAGCAATCACAAACAAGAAGAAGCAATGTGTAAGATTGCACATTGCTCCATCACAAAACAACGCTTTTCACATGGTAGTCGTTTACATCGCAACCCATAAAAAAAGAAAAGAAGAATAAACCTGGGAAAAAAAGACACATCGTAAGGTGGAGAGAAGGTAAAATAAAAAAATTAACGAAGCCATCATGTTCACTTTCTGTCGCACGCAAGCACAAAGCTCAGTACCTTCACAAGAGAAAAAGCACAGGAACGCCAAGAAGAAAAAAAAACTCCATTTTACATAGCTTCATACAGCTGTCTTCCAAAGCAGCGAGACACTATTTCACAGCTCTTATAGTTGCTCATGTCTTCCCGTTATTTGATAAAAAGGTGTTGAGACACCACGCATCGGCTGCAGCCGGTCCTCACGATTTGTCAATTCAGCGGCAGTGGCGCGCTTTCTGAAAAAAAAAAAAGGGTGCGATCGCCTCATCTTTTAAAAAGCAAGCGATTGACTCTGGGCTACATATACCGAAAGCAAACTACAAAACAATGTTTTAATTCCTTACATTTCTTGTTTTTCAACACAAGGGCGATGCAATGCGCGGTCAGGCACTCATGAACGCCCTTTTTTCTTTTTTTTTCTCACGTTTTTTTTTTGTATTGAAAACATGAAGGGGAAAAAAAACACCAAAAAAAATATGGGGAACATAAGGGTGATTGGAAACAATGTGCGAAAAAGAAGGAAAATAAATCTGAAACAGCCTGTACGAGAAGGTGACAGAGGGATCAAATACCATTGGATGAAAGAAAAAGAAACGTAAAAAGATGGTTCAATAATAAAAACAACAAATTCGGGTCAGAGATAGCCAATCGGTACAATGAAAGGAAAAGTAGAAAAGCAACAACGAAAATAAAACTAGAGACTATGAATAGAGGCAGTGGCATCGAGACGTCCACGCACTCTTGTATTTTTTCCCGTCTTCTCCCCGCCGTAGATCCACTTACTTCTTCTCCTTAGAGGAGGAGTGGTGGCGGTGGTGGTGGTGACGGTGCGAGCCGCTGCTGTGCCGAGAACTGCCACTGCTGCTGCGGTGAGAACCACTGCTGTGACGCGAGCTGCCGCTGCTGCTGCGGTGCGAGCTGCCACTGCGGTGGCTGCTGCGGGATGTGCTGTCCGCAGCCTTGCCGCTGCTGCTGCTAGACCGCTTCTTGTCATCGCGCTTCTTATCATCCTTCTTCTTGTCGTCTGAGGACTTCTTGTCGTCACGTTTCTTGTCGTCCCTCTTCTTGTCGTCCTTCTTGCGATCGTCCTTCTTCTCGCGGGAGGAGGAAGAGCGGTCCTTGAGGCTGCTTGAGCTGCTGCGGCGGCTGCCGGAGGAGAGGCCATCAGCGCTCTTCTTATCGCGGCGGCTGCCGGAGGAGAGGCCATCAGCGCTCTTCTTATCGCGGCGGTGCCCGCTCGACGACGACGGCCGATCCGCCGACTTCTCCGACTTGTCCCCGCGGCCAGAAGCGGGCTTGGCCAAGGCGGAGGAGGAGGGAGCTGCGGCCCCTGCCGCCGCCGTGCTGCTGCTGCTGCTGCCTGTCGGCGCGTTGCCGCTGCGCGTGCGTGTCCCGGCGGCGGCGGCGGAGCCCGACGCTGCAGGTGCTATCATGCCGGAGCCGGCGGAGCTGAGGCCGCCACCGCTGCGGCGGTACGTCTTCGGGTCGTGGTGCTCCGGGTCCTCGATGAGGGTCTTGTACTCCGTGTGGAAGACCTCCATGCTCTTCTTGCTGCGCAGCGTCGCCTCACGCTCGGCGTCCGTCTTCGCTGCGGCGGCCTTGGCGTCAGCCTTGCGGAGGCTCTCCTCGGCGAAGGCGATGAACTTCTTGACGCTGCACACCCGCACGCTGCGGTTCTGTGTGCTGTTGAGGCGGTTCATGAGGGCGACGAGCTGGGTCACGTTGGCGTCACCCTGAATGAGGTCCGCCAGGAAGAGCGTGCAGCACGGGCCACCGAAGGCGTACTCGAAGAGCTCGTGCGGCACATCGGGCTTCTTGTCCAAGATGTCGAGGAAGAGGGACGGGTCCGTCGTGCTGGCCGCCAGCATCGAGCTGGTGTAGACGTCGGTGCCCGTCACGCCTTTCATCACGGCGGAGGCGACGATGACGCAGCGCTTATCGCGGTGCTGCTCCAGGATCGTCGGAACGTGGTACAGGGCGCCGTTGATTGTCGACTCCAGCTGCAGCGGGGTGGGCTGCTTGATGATCGTCGCCTTGTACACGGTCGGGCCGAAGAGCGGGGAGTAAGCGACGGACAGCTTCTGCGGGGCCTGCGGGGCCGGCGTGGGGGTGTCCATGCCCGTCAGCAGGTCCACCAACAGCTCGTTGCCGCTCACGAGAGCGACGCTGAGGCTCACCTCGGCCGACTTGTACTTCTGCGACGCCACGCTCAGCAGCGAGGAGACCATGCGCTTGTACGACAGCCACAGCGGCTGCTTGTCCAACTGGTTTACCTCGTTAGGCGACACGTTGCCGATGATGGCGGTGTTGTTGCCATTCTGGAAGAGCGTCTGCACCTCGTTGACCTGCGCCGCCGTCGCGCTCAGCCGCCAGTCCTCCGGGGCCCGCACGACCACCTCCAGCGCCGGCGCCGACGTGTTCGTGGCGAGGTCGACAATCGACTTGCCGTCCGGGCCCACCGCGAAGGTCGGCGGCAGGCCGTTGCCCGCCTCGGGGCTGGCGATGACGGCGACGCGCACCGGGTTCGACACGTCGCGGCCCTTCTCGGACGCGTGCGCGTTGATGTCGCGCGACGACAGCTGCGGCGTCTGCATCGACCGCTCCTGCGACTTCTGCGAGCTTGGGTAGGCGACCGGGACGGCGCTGCGCGGGTCGGCCAGCATCGTGCGGCCGTCCTCCAGCATCGTGTCGACCTTCTTCAGCACCGCCGGGTCAACGTCGGGCTTCTGCCGCAGCTTGTCGTTCTCGCCGGTGGCAAAGGTGATGAAGCGGGCGAGGTTGCCGCTGCGGGGAGCAGAGTTCTGCACGCTGCGGATGTTGCTCAGCGAGTTGAGCGCCACCTGCGCCGACGCCGGGTCTGCGCAGTTGGGCAGGCAGAGCACAGCCACCGTGCGGCAGGCGCCACCGATGCAGCTCTTCGTGATGGCCGGCGGCACCGCTGCGTCGCTGCGCAGCGATTCGAAAAAGGTCGCCGCACCGGTGGTGACGTTGCTGATGAGGAAAACGATGGAGGAGAGGAGCACGTCGCTCGGGCCGTCGCCTTTCTGCGCCGGACGCACCTGCTTCACGATGGCGTCGATCACGATGACTGGCGCGCTGGGCGTGTTGCACGCGGCCAGGATGGCGGAGTTCACCTGCGGCATGTGCTTCGCCGCCATCTGCACGGTGATCGCGCCCATGTTCATGAAGGCCGCGCCAAAGACCGGGTGCGAGCCGACCTCCGGCACCTTCACGGCGCTGTTCTCCACCACGTCCACCGCCTCCTTGGCGTTGTTGAGCACGCAGGCCGACACACGCACGTCGTAGTAGCCCTGGTCGCCCGCCGCCGTCGCCGCCTTCTCCATCGTCGCGACGGCCTCGGCGAGGATCTGCCGCACAATCTCCGCCGACGCCGCGCGCGACTCGGGCGAGCCATCCGCGGCGATCAGCATTGCGGTGTTGTGGCCGCTGCTGACACTTGAGAAGAGCGGCTGGCAGAAAGGCGCCTGCCGCACCGCCTCCGCCGTGGCGGACGCGTTGGCACCGGTGCGGAATACCTCCTGCGGGAGAAGGATCGTCACGGGGCTGCTCGGCAGCTCGATCTGCGCATTCGCGTCCACCGCGGCGGACAGGACGACGGTGCCGACGATGCTGTTCTTGCGCTCCGCACCGCCGCCAGCTCCGCCAGCAGCAGCCGCTCCGCTCGCCGGGCCGTGCGCACCACCCGCGGCCGGGGAGACGGCGCTTGATGGCGTGGCGGGCGGCGCGCCGACCTGCGGCGACGTGACGGGCAGCTTCAGATCCCGCTGCTGCTGCTGCGGCTGCTGCTGCTGAGGATTCGCAGCTGCATTGGGCCCTGCCGCTGCGCGGGCGGCAGAGCCGGGGCTGCCCGCAGGGTTCGGCGCAGCACCGTTGACACCGTTGTTGTTGCTGCTGTTGTTGTTGTTGTTCGCGCTGGCCGGCGCACCAGTCGGCCCGTTGCCGTTTGGCGCGTCGTAGCCGCTGTCCACCCCGCTGACGCCGTAGTTGCTGGCGCCGTTGTACTGCGAGCCGCCGAGCGCGCCGCCCATGCCGCCGTTCTGATCGCCGTAGGCACTTCCGTAGCCGTTGGGACCGAACTGGCTGCCCTGGTTGCCAGGGCCGCCGCCGTACATGGAGCCGCCCATCGGGCCCATCATTGAGCCACCGCCCATCGGCCCGCCCATGCCATACATGGAACCCATCGGACCGCCCATCCCGTACATCGAGCCCATCATCATCGGACCGCCCATGCCGTACATCGAGCCCATCGGTCCCATGCCGTACATCGACCCCATGCCACCCATGCCGTACATGGAGCCGAAGAGGGAGGCAGGGCGAGACATGCCCATGCCGTACATGGACCCCATGCCGTACATCGAGCCACCCATCGGACCGCCCATCATCATCGAGCCCATCATCGGGTTCATGCCCATGCCACCGAACATGGAGCCGTGGTAGGAGCCGGCGCGCAACGAGCCGTTGCGGAACGCTTCGCGGGCGAAGGAGCCGTGGTCGACGTTGAAGGTATAGTGCGCCTGGTCGCCCACCGCGCGGGCAAAGGCCGGGCCGTCGCCGGCCAAGTTGTTGTTCACACGCTGCGGATCTGCGGCGGCCGCGACGGGGCGGTCAGCGACCTGCACGCCGGCGTGTGCGCTCGGCTTCGGCTCCTCGCCGTGGCGCAGCCGCTTCGCGTAGGAGGCCTTCTGCGAGTTGGCGTCGTAGTTCGCACGGGGCACGTTGTCCACGCCGTCTCCACCGGGCTGCGGGCCGCCCATGGCACCGTTGTTGTTTCCTGCCATGCCCATGCCCATGCCCATACCCATACCCGGCTGCGGCTGCGGCTGCGGCACGTTGCTGCCGTTCGGCTTTCCATTGGGCCCCGGCGCCTGTCCCTGCGCGGGGTTGGCGGCATTACCACCTTGCGCGCCCATGTCTGGCTGTCCGTACATCCCTGCCGGAGGTGCACCCTGGTTCATCATCCTCGCGATGATGAGCTGAAGTGGAGGGAGAAATCCGAAAGCGCTGCCTGATTCAGTGGTAGTGGCTTCCCAAAAAAAAAGGAAACTGCAAGTCAAAAACAAGATGAAAATAACGATGCGTGTGGGTAGGTGAGTGAAAGAATGTGATTTTGGTGCGCAAGGAGGGGGGATGCGCGTGTAGCTGGAAAAGCGTATCGAGGTTGTGGACTATCTCTCACACAGCAGCGCAGAATGGCTAAGAATGAAGACCTTGAAAAGGCTTGGAAAAAAAAAAGGTTTCAAGGTAAACGTGAGCAAGGAAAGGAAAAGAAGCGCAAAGCACAATGAGGTAGAGCTGCGACTAGCACGCAATCCTTTTTGAAGTTTCTTCTTGCCTTTTCTTTGATTTAGGTTTGTGTGCGTGAAAGAGTGGATGCGCAGCAAGAAATGCAAACACCTTGAGCAAAATCACGGAATCGAGAGAAAGAGCGAGAGATAGGCAGAACTCAACGACGAAAAAAAAAAAAGAAGTAAAGACTAAAAAACACTTTAAACAAAGAGGAGAAAAAACAAATAAGAAAAGACTAATTTGTTTCACACAAAAGACTGTAAACATCAAGGCAGCGCGACCACAAATAAATGAGGTTTGACATTTTAAAAAAGTAATCGAAAGTGTGGAGAGAAGAGAAGGGGAAAGAGTTTGTATCAGTGAAAATGGATTTGCCAAATCACAAGCACCTTATTAGGAGCAAGTGGGTAACATGCAGTGGAAGAAAAAGAGCAGCGAGTTCCAGTTTTTAACTGAAATTTGCAAAACATGTTCTCACCCCTACGCGCACAGACTCGCTAAACGGTCAAATTTAAGAACAGCTGTGTCTTGGTCTGTGTTCCACAATTCATTGAACACAGTTGATACATGAAACGAAGGACGGCGAAGCGCTCAAAGGAGGAAAGAACAAAAGAAAAAAAACGGACAGCAACACTGACTGGCAACAAAAACTGTCACTTTTTGTAAATTCAACGTCGTTTCTATTGTGAGCAAATCATTGGAATTCATGTACATGAATCGATTTCGAGTGCATGGAAAAATACAAGTACTGCGCACATGCGCAAAGGGAAGTAAAACAACTCTGAGTCAGTCAGAGGAAGAAAAAGGGAAGGAAAGCAACGGTGTGCACATTGTGCATATAAAGAGCGAATGTTATGGAACAGCAGATATAAAGTTAAAAAGAAACGAGTAGAAAGTAACATTTATTGTTTCAGCCTTTCGAGACCGAGTGCATCACAAGCAGGCTAAAAGGAGGAAGTATAGTACATGGAGATAGGCCATCGCAGCAAAAGCGGAGAAATAAAAAAAAAGAACAATACAAGATGCATTCCGGAAAGTCGCAAAAAAAAAAAAGCTATCTTTCCCACGAGCAGGACGAGAAACGTCGGTGTTTGTTTACGACAGGCCATTGGTGCCGCCTGTAACCTCTGTTTGCGCGTTATCGGCGGCAACTGGTTGTAGGGGCGCAATCACAGCCGGCGGTGCGAGCGGTGGAAACACCTCCGCACTCTTAATCTCCAAGCGCTCCAGCAGCGGCGGTTCGCCGACAGGGTTGGCGAGGTACTGGTCCAGCGAGTGCACCAGCTTCTGCACAAAGTACATGGACACCTCCCCCGGTTGCAACGCGTGCGTGCCCAACAGCCCGCCTCCACGTGCATCCTTGTCGCGGCGCGCCCCCAGCCCCTTCTTCTCCCGCCGCTGCTGCGCGTTGAGGTTCTCGTACTGCTCGAGCAGGTAGACGAGGTAGTTGCGCAGGTTGCCGGTGTTCGGCTCCATGTTCAGGATCGCCCGTGCCCGCTCCATCACGTGCAGCCACGGCGTGGCGTGGGAGTCGTACTCGGACAGACAGAGGCAGGTGACGGTGTGCGTGCGGCCGCCCAGCCCGTCCCGGAGGAGGGAGTAGAGAAAGTGGACCGGGTCCGCCCACTCCGTGGGGTGGTAGGTCAGCTGCTCCGAGGCCATCACAAAGGCGCCACCGCGGGCCTGCTTCGCCGCAATCAGCTTGTTCTCCACAATTGTTTTCAGCACTTGGAACTCGGTGCCGAAGAAGGTGATGAGGAGGGTCGAGACGACGACGTCCGCCACGCACTCCGTCGTGCGGTGGTGCGTTACGGCGGCCGCCGCGCCGTTCTTCGACTTTTTGTTCCGCGTCGTCCGCTCCTCGCCGACGGACGTGGCCTCCCGCGCACTCAGCGGTGCACTGCGCATGTCCTTGCCGCGGCAGATTGCCGTCAACCGTAGCACCGCAAAGCAGGTGTGGACGTTGTTGCTGTTGATTCCGTTGGTACCGCTCCCGCTTGCTCCGTTGCTGGCGCTTGGCAAGGACGAAAAGCTGCCGTTGCGCGACGAGAAACTGCCGTTGCGGGACGTGTGCGTCGACACGTTGTACTGGCGAAAGCCCTGGCCGAGCGACTTGAAGACGCACGACGCGTCGGATAGGGCATCGCGTGCCGTGACAACGGACAGGCCTTTTACAAAGGTGCCCATGACCGGGCTGCGGGCGAGGCGGACATCGGGGAACTTGCGTCGCTCGTGCTCGGCGGCCGCCTGCGATGCCGTCTGTGGTGCTGCCTTGTCGCCGCTGTGGGAGCTGCCGCTGCTGCTGTCGTCGCTGTCGGAGTCGGAGTCGCAGACGAGCAAGTCCTGCACCCGCACCCGCCCGGTGCCCAAGTCGGTCGAGACGTCGCCCATGTGCATCTGCAGCTCCGCCGTGCTCGCTGGGTCCTTCAGGTGGCTGCGCAGCTTGTCCAGCGCATCGCGCACCACGCCGGTGGCCACGTCGAAGCACTGGATGCTGCGGCCGCTGCTGTTGCCGAAGATGAGTGAAGCGTTCTGTCCGGCTGCCCACCGCTGTGCCAGCAGCTGCAGCGTGACGGAGTCGCAGACGTTCTCGCCCTTGGGTCGACTGAGGGTTTCATCAAAAACAGCCTTGTGGAGAAACCGGTCGAACTCGCCGTTGTGCGACTCCGTCGAGTCATCGCTCGACTTGCTCTTGCGGTCCCGCTTCTCGGGCACCATGACAATCGCGTTTCCACCGCCGCCGCGGCTGTTGCCATTCGCGTTGTGACGCGTCGGGTTTGTGTTCGAGTTGGACGGCGGGCTGCTGGAGCTTTGCGAGGTGCTGTCGCTGCCCGCGCTGCCGGCACTGCCGTTGCGTCCACTGCTGCCGCGGCGCAGACGATTGCGGAAGCTGTGCAGCATTTTCATGGCGCCGTGTGCCATTCGCCCGTTGCCCAGCGCGAGCGCCTTATCCTCCTCGAAGACGCGTACGCTGAAGCCGCTGGCAACGAGGCAGGGCCGCCGCATCGCGTCCTCGTCGACCACGGCGAGTGCGCAGACGGCCGTGCCGCGCTGCAGCAGCTGCGAGTAGACCTCGGCCGGCGACGCCATCATCTCCTTCCCCTGTTCCCGCATGGTGGGATTGCGGAAGATGAGCAGCGAGGTCACCGGCGTCCGCAGCGACTTGGAATCGGGCAGCGCCACCACATCGCCCTCTTTGAAGCTGACCTGGCGGACCCGCTCGCGCGGCTTGCCCAGCCCGGGCAACTTCCCTGCGGCACTGCCGATGTTGGCGAAGGCGGAGTTAAGCCGACTGCCGCGCTTACGTGGTGGGGCGGCCGCACCTGGTGTGTCAGCTGTCGCCGTGTTGGGGTAGACCTGAAAGGGCACCCCGCCACGCTGCCCGGCTGCCGCCTCAGCTCCGTTGATGGGGGGCAGATGGTCGTCCGGCGTGGTCGGCTGTGGACGCCGCGGGCCGTCGAGGGGGGCGATCGGGGGAATGCGCGACTTGGGCAGCGGGCGCGGCGCCGGCGTGGATTGAATGTGGGACGGATCTGGCGGCGGCGGGTCGGCGTGTCGTGCGGTGCTGACGGGCGCCGAGGCCGCCGTCGTCTCGGCGGTGTGCGTCGGGGCGTCCTGCGCCACAGGAAGTGATTTCTCCGCACCGCCGCCGCTGCCGTGGGGCTTCGCCTTTCCATTTATGGAGACATCTACGGCGGCGGTGGCGGTGTGGCTGGGTTGCGGGGGCGGCTGTGTGATGTGAGACCGCGCGGTGGTTCCGTTGCCATTTGAGGTGGCAGGTTGTACGGCTGCGGCGGAAGCTGCCGCGGCCGCTGTTGCTACGGCGGCGGCTGTCGTCGTCTTCTTTTTGGGGGAGACGGCCACGACAGGAATGGACTTGGCAGCCACCGGGGCCGGCAACGAGGAGGAAGCCGCTGGCGCCACCGGTGGCCGGTGCTGCTGCACGGGAGCCGCCACCACCACCGAAGAAGTTGACGCCGGCGGACTCGCTGCTTTGGATGGCGCAGCGGCTACCGGCGTTGGGGACTGCGCGGGACTTTCGGAGGGTGGCGCAGGTGGTGGGGAGAGCAGCGGGGCTGGCGAGGTGCCGTCCAGCCCGCGAAAGTTGTCCTCCACGTGCACGAACACAGGAGGCGAGACGGAGCGGTCGGCAGCGCGGATGCCGTCGCCGTAGGCCCCGCGGCCCAGCAGCCCCGGTGAGTCGAAGGGCGACGGGGACGGAGAGACGGAGTTCGCATTCTCTTCCTCCGGCGTGGTGGCCGCCGCGGCGGTGTTGGGTCCAGAAGCTGGCACCTTCGTTGTATGGTTGTGGAAGTGTTGCCCCGCGGATGGCGCAGCGGCTGGCGACGTGCTGGCCGCTGGCGACGCTAACGTGTGAATGTCCATTGGCGGCCTCCTGGCGACGGCCAGATTCGTCGCCGTCGTCGACGCCCCCTTCACCACCCCACTCCCACCACCGCCTCCTCCACTGGTTGCCGCGTCGGCGTTTGTTTTCGTCGGTGATGCGCTGTTGCGGCGCGGCTCCGGCGTGGCCGGCACCCAGTCCATGTTGATGCCGTACAGGTCCTCAATAACGCTCTTGGCGTCCTCGTGCGTGCCGCTGGAGAGCTGCGAGGACGACTGCGGCGACAACTGATAGCGCGCCACGGCAGAGACGCGCTTGCGCAGGCGCGAGAGCGTCGGTGTGGAGGTGCCGGCGGCGCGTGGCGACGAGGTCAGCGACGTGGACTTGCTGGACGCCGCCTTCGGGCTGCGCGTCGTGGCGGCGGCGGCGGCACCGCGGGCCGTCGTGTTGGCACCACCTGACTGCCCATTCGGAGCAGCGCACATCTCCTTCTCCTGTGTGCGAGCCGCCGCGTCGTCGTCGCCCTCGCTGAAGCGCTGCTGCGTCAGAAAGTCGAAGCCAGCGGCGGACTGCGCAAAGCTGCCGGCGGTGTCCGCCTCCGTGGTGGAGGCGGTGCTGCTGTGGGTCGTGCTGTTCTCGAGCGACGGCGTCGTGCCTCGGCGCGGGCGATGAGCGGTGCGCTCGCGAGAACCGGAGGAGATGCGGTGGGGACTGGCAAGACAGTCCGCGTGCGCAGACATGAACGTGTGTGATATTTTCTAGAGGAAGAAAGCGTGCAAATTGTGATCAAAAGAAAAAAAAGGAGGAAAAAAAAGGGAAACCTGCTTTAATCTAAATTTTTTTCTCTCAGCAAAGTGAAAAAAAAAAAGGATTGTTGTAAGGAGTGGCAACTGCAATCTTGAAAATAAAAACAGAAGGATTCACTAACGGTACAAAAATAGATTTGTTGAAAGAACGTAAAAGGGGAAAAAAAAACGCTTTTAGTTAAGTAAAAGAGTCACCATAATAATTTTAAAAAAGCCTTTCACAACACAAAAAGAATGGAGTGAATTTATGCAAAAGAGCCTTCTCTCACCTCACTCGCAAAAACAGGAAAAGGAGAAAAGGGGATTTTAAAAAAGGTAGTCGTTCGTAAAGATCACAACGCCTTGCGGTTCTCTTCCGTATTGCTCAGTAAGTAACCCAGCCTAGCTGGTGTTGGGACACTGATGAGGAAAAGTTTAATGAAAGCAACGTAGCAGAAAAAAAAAGGACAGGTAGGATTGGGAACAAAAATGAGCAACGGTAAGAGCCAAACGACGTTGCGTGATCAAATGATTACTTCTTTCTTTGAGTAAACAATTTAAAAAAAAAAAAAAGAAGTACAAGAGTACGAAGGAAAAGAAAAAAGCAACGGTTAGAAGGAGAGCGTATACTTTAAAAAAAAAATGAGGTGCTTCTGCACGCACGTCAAAGATAAGTAACGAGGTAAATGAACGGCCGACACTTCGATTGTTTCGAAGAGAAGAAAAGAAAAGGGATTGCTGCTGTTAGAAATCAAAAACAGCTAAAGGACAGCTTTCACAACTGATCTTTTTGTTTTTGGTTTGTCTCGCCGTACAAAATAGTCAAAATGCTAACACGGAAGGTAAGGCAGCTAAATAACGAAAACAAAAAAAAAGGAACAATACGAAAGCAAAAGAGCACTCGCAAATCTTGAAAAAAGTGGGAAAATTCAAATTATTTTTGTTTTTGAAAAAGCAGATTTAAAAAAGGAATGATGATTAAAAACAGAATCAAGAACAGTGACAAAAGGCAGGGCTCTCAAAAGCAAAGGAAAACAAAATACGGAAAATAAGGGGGTCGCACCTTTTCCTGACTCCAATGAGAAAAGAAGGACACAAAAAAAAAGGCACCTGGTTTTTTTTTTCTAAGCGGTAAGACACAAATACATCAATTTAATCTTTAAAGTGGGGAAAAAAGGTAGCTTTTGCAAATGTACTTCTATCACGTAACAGATTGAGAAAAAAAAAAGGAGCGAGTAAAACTTTAAAATTTGCTCTTCCTTTTCCGCGCAAACAAGCAGCAGGAAGGAATACGTATGGGGAAGCGTATGAGGAAATCAGATTATACGCAAAGCAGCCACCCTCACACTACCTGGGGAGAAAAAAGAAAGAAAAAAGGAGTGGTTGCGAGCCAGAATTAAGCTGCCAGCACTTGCGTGCTTGGAACAAACCGCGCCACACAAAAATGGGCAAAAATAATATATTTGGTAAATGTAGACCGAAACTATGTACACTTTGATGAGCGTCATTTTTTTTTTTTTTGGAGGGGGTTAGAGTTGGCAAGAATGTGGTAAAACACGTAAGGAAAGGCGAAGAAAACAAAACGAAGAACAGTAGTAAAAAAAAAAATTTTCGGAGCATGAAGACAGCGGTGCGGCATCGAGCGGCCACACCAACAACAATGATAGGTGTTGCTGAGCCGATCTGTTTTTCAGACCGCAGTTTCCCTGACGTTCAGTTGCACTGGAGGCGAAGCTTCCACGTCAACACGGCACATCTGTTTCTCTGCCTTCACGCGGGCAACCATTTCTGTCCGCGCGCATTTAATGCAGTAGAGGACGAAGGAGACACGCAAAAAAAATTCATTGGAACACTCCCTGGAAGCGCACAGAATACACGAGAGATCATGGAGACGACAAAAACCACTTCAGCACGTTTCCTAAAACACTTCCGTTTCTCACATTTTTTTTCTTTTTTCTCTCGCACTCACTCACATCGCACATTATGGCTTTCGTGAGGCAACCGGAATAGAAACATCTTTTTTTTGTTTGTTTGTTTGTTATCGGTGTTGTAATTTTCAAGCACATACTGCGTAGTAAAGAAAGCGAAAAAAAAAAGTCCATACAAAAACAATTAACAACAAAACAAAAAACGGTTGTTCTTCTCTTTTTTTTTACAGAGGGATATCTGGAAAGAACACAAAAGCAAGTAAACAAAACTTTCGAAACTTGAAAAGAGAGCAAAAAAAAATCGTTAGGATTCCACACATCTAGATAATTTGCCTTTTTTTTTCTTGTCTGCGTATTCGCTTTTTCTATCGCTTTCCAGTGGTAAGCAACACAAAAGAGAAAAGGCTGAGCTCCCAATTGAACTCCCTTTCTCTTTTGTGTACACATCAGGACCAATGAAAACGGATACAATTCGATATAATTGAGAGTTCTTGCGGCAAAGCCGGTTGAGAAGTGGGCGGGGGGTCAATTGTACTGAAAGCAAAAGGTGCAGTGGTACATAAATGCTACACAAGCGATGAATACAAGGAGAAACATAAAAAAAAAAAGCAAAGATATAATCAAAAAAAAAAAAAAAAGTGGCCCTAGGTAAATACTATATCAGCAAAAGGACAAGAAGAAAAAAAAAAGCATTCAATGATTTCAAAAACAAGGGTTTTTTAAACAAATTGACTTCTACTCTGCCTCTTCCATTAATATTTCCTGTTTGACAGTAAACAATAGAGAGAGCTTGAGAAACAAAACCAACAAACGCCGTTCGTCGTAGGAAAAAAAAAGGAACAGCTAGATCAAAAAAAAATTGCACATCAGAAAAAGACCATAAATTGGAATAAAGATAAAAGAACTAGAAGAAAAAAAAGAGAGGGATGACAATCGCGTTATTCTCGTCCTTTGTTGGGCAGCCCACTCAACATACTCGGTCTTTTTATTTCCACCGTTTATCGTATTAAAAAAAAAAGGAAGTAAGCACGCTTTCTTGCTGCGCTAAAGGAACAAGTGCGCAGCGCAGGGAGAGCTAACCGTTCAAAAAAAAGCCAACCTTTTTATTTTTTATTATTTTCTCTTGATGGACCTTGTTTCCATGAAGAGTGAGCGACTCCCTAAAAAAAAAAAGGGAACGAAAACTGGCGTTAGAAAAGCTCAAAGTTTAGCGGCTCTTTTTAAAGACAGTTGAAGGAGGTGTTCTGGCATTCACGCTCGAAACACTGTTCGCTCCAGTGCTTTTGCATGGACGACAGCGAAAATCGAGAGCAATCTCTGTCATTTAACAGAACAACACAAAAAAAAGGAGCTTTAACTGTAAATAAGATAAGGAAAAAAAAAACGCAAACCAATAAGGGAAAAAAACCGACAAAGAGAACTATGTAACAGACGACAAGACAAAGACGGCTCAACAACGACAAAAATACGACGTACAGCCGAAGTATTCGGCCAATATAAAAAAAAATACCTTTTTTCGAAAACAGAAATAAACAAAAATTGGTGCCTTTGATTGGTAGTCTCGTAGACTCAAGGTTTTTTTTTTTTACAATCGTGAAAAATAAAAAATGAGTCAGTGGAATGCGGCATGCCGACACTGTAAGAAGAATAAAAACGCGTCTGCGACACACTAGTCAGTAAACAAAAATTAAAACTCAAATAAACGGAGACTGAAAATGGGGGGCCACAACTACAACAACAAAAAAAGGTCATGCTATTAACGTTTGAACAACACTTACGAATAGCTGAATTGGGAAGAAGAACACAGCAAAAGCCGGAAAGGAGGAAAAAAAAAGATAAGCCGCAAAGAAATTGTACCCTGCTCAAGCAAATGCACATGAAGACGAGCACGCGCAGGCACACACAGCTAAACCGCAAAGCACCTTTCCCTGAAAGCAATGGTGCACAATGAAAAAAAAAAAAACTAACATAAAGCACAATGAGGAAGAGAACATCATAAGAAGAGGAAAGGTCGGGCAAAAAAGAAAAGAAAACTAACGATGACAGAAAAGGACAGAAGAAAAAAGGAGTGACGTGAACAAAGAAGCAAAGACATTGCGACTTCCCGAGATGAACTCAGCAAAAAAAAAAAAGAACATCAAAGACTCGAGGACGGAAAAAATGAACGTACGCAAACAACAGTAAAACTAAAAAAGAAAAAAGTGATGAGGACTAGTAGAGCCAGGTAGCTTTGCGGTGCAAGAGGTTGGTATTGAACCTTCACAGAACGGAGAGAAAACGAGAGGGAACGAAAGCAGTAGAAAAACGCGGAAATTTTTTTTCAACAACCTGCACACACAAAGAAAGGAAACGAAGAATAAATTAGAGAAAAAAAAAGACGAGCACTAAACGGACAGGGCGAGTTGAGATACACACACAAGAAGAGAAAATGACATGGAGGCAAAAGACAAAGCAATTTGGGCAAGACGACAAAGGTCAAAACGGTGAAAAAAAAAAAAAAACTATGGTTATCTCGTCTAATTTCCTAATTTTCTTTTTCTTCGAAACTGTTTTCCTTCGATTGTGCAGTTGAATAAAAGTGTGGAAAAAAAAAAGCAAGACGAACAAATCATATGTTTACAGTGCCGCATCTTTCCTTTCCCTCTTTTTCAGCACCTAGGTGGATACTCAATACACTTTTGCTCGCTCACGCGAGTACCTGAAAAAAAAAAAGACAAAGACAAAGGCAGCATTTTTCGCGTGTGCGTATGGTGGTCTATTGGGCTTTTCTTTTCCTCTCTTAGTACTCTTCTGCTATTCCTAACATGGGTTGCTTGGAGCTGAAGAGAGGAGAAAAAAATTTTTAAGGTATCGCATCCGCATTTCAATGCTGTTCGCCACACGTTCTACATTCCTCATCACCTTTCGACTCCTTTTTTTTTTCTAAAGTTGCTGTTTTCTTACACGTACGCCTTCGGGGCGGTCTTCTTCGGCTCCTTCTCGATTTCCTCGGCATCCTTCAGCATCATCTCCATCCGCTTCAGCATCGTCTCGTAGTTGGCCTTCTTGGCCTCCTCGGTGGTCGAGCTGACCTTCGCCTGGCACTTCGGGATCTCCTTCTTGGTGTAGTCGACGAAGCGGCGCACGTTGCCGCTGCGGGGCTCGGTGTTCTGCACCTCACGCATCGCCTTGACGGTGCTGACCAGCTTCTCGGCTTCCGCCTCGTCGTCGCCGACCACGCCGATGCAGAGGGAGTGGCTGCCGCCGCCGACGGTGTAGCGGTAGAGCCGGCACGGCTCCTCGGACTTCTTCTCCTTGAGCCCGGTCAGGTGCTCCGTGTGCGGGCCGGCAAAGGTGACGTTAAGCGAGGACAGGTAGACCATCTCCGTCGGACCCATCTTGCGCACCTGCTTCAGGACGAGGTAGCAGCAGATGAGCTCCTTCTCGTCCTTGGAGTTCTCCACGCCCTCGTTGAGGCAGGCCACCATGGCGTCCTTCGTGCTCACTTCCTTCATCGTCATGTTGTTCAGCGCCGGGCCGTACACGGGCGACGAGGCGAGCGCGAGCGGCCCGTACTCGCTGCCCTCCTTGAGCAGGTCGCGGCCCTGCTCGGCGCCCTTGATGGCCGTCATGGTCACGTAGATGTTGAAGTACTCCCCGCTGTTGGCCAGCTTGCCCGTGCAGATGCCGAGGTACTCGCTGACAAACTCGACAGACTGCGGGCGGTGCTTCGGGCCGCTGGCGACGAGGATGGAGGCGTTGTGGCCGGAGACCCACTGGTTGCGCACCTCCGTCAGGCACTGCGACTCCACCGGCTTCTTGAGATCCTCGACGGTGACCACCTCGTCCAGCTTCGTCTCCGCGCCGCCCACGACAACCGTCTGGCGGTCCTTCGCGGTCAGCTTGGCCTCCTTGCCGCTCTTCTGCAGCACGAGCAGGCCGCGGATGTGCGTGCCTTCGATCTTGGCGTTCGTGTCGGCCTTCTTCTCGCTGTCCTTTGCCTTGTCGCCCTCCTTGCCCTTGGCGTCCTCCTTCGACTTCTCCCCGTCCTTGGCCTTCGCCTCCTCCTTCTTCTCGCCCTCCTTCGGCTTGGCGGCAGCGCCGTCCTTCGGCTTCTCCCCTTCCTTTGGCTTCGCCGCCGCGTCCTTCGGCTTCCCGGCCTCCTCCTTTGCCTTCTCGCCCTCCTTGCCCTTGGCCGCGGACCCGTCCTTGGCTTTCTCGCCCGCCGGTGCGCCGGTCACAGGAACCTCGCGGCTCTTCGCCTTCTCGCCCTCTTTGGCCTTCGCGGGGTCCTCCTTCCCCTTCGCCTCCTCCTTGGCCTTCTCGCCCTCCTTCGGCTTCGCGGCCGACTCGTCCTTGGCCTTCTCGCCGTTCTTGGCGGCAGTAGCAGCCTTGTCGTCCGCCTTGGCCGCGCCGACCTCGCGCGTCTTGCCCGCGGCCGGCTTCTCCTCCTCCTTGAGCTCCTTCTTGCCGTCCTTGCTCTTCTCCGGCTCCTCCTTCTTCTCGCTGGCCTTGCGGGCACCGGAGTTGCTGAGCGGCTTTACCTCGGCGCGGATGAGGTCGTTGCGGTTAAGGAAGTCGTCGCGGCGCGAGGCGGCGTCGATCACGCTGTGGTAGCCGCCACCGTACATCGAGCCGCCACCGCCCATGCCATACATGGAGCCCATGCCGCCCATCCCGTACATCGAGCCCATCGGACCGCCCATCCCGTACATGGAGCCCATCATCGGGTTCATGCCGTACATCGAGCCGCCCATGCCGCCCATGCCGTACATGGAGCCCATCGGGCCGCCCATCCCGTACATGGAGCCCATCATCGGGCCGCCCATGCCATACATGGAGCCCACCGGACCACCCATGCCGTACATGGAACCCATGCCGCCCTGCGCACCGTACATGGAGCCGCCCATGCCGCCCATGGCATCCGGACCGGCACCACCGGCCATCGAGCCGTAGGCGCCACCCATGCCGCTCTCGTCGCCGCCGCCCATGGAACCGTAGCCGCCGCCCATGCCGCTGCCAGCGCCCATGGAGCCGTAGCCGCCCATGCCGTTCTGCGCGCCTGCGCCGCCCATCGAGCCGTAGCCGGCCATCGGGCCGCCTGGACCCATCGAGCCGTAGCCGCCCATCGCGTTTGGGGCACCGCCGGGCCCCATGGAGCCGTAGCCGCCACCCATCGGGCCGCCCATAGCCGACGCGTTGTTCGGGCCGTACATGGAGCCCATCATGGAGCCGCCGTTGGGCTGCATGCCGGGCGGCGGCACCGCAGCGCCGTTCGCCTTCGCCGCCGAACTCGGCGTGGCCGCGGGGGCCGCACGCGGGGCGGCCGCGTTGGCTGGAGCACCGGGCGCCGGGGCCGCGCGGGTCGCCATCGGCTTCGCAGCGGTGCTCGGCGTGCCGGCGGGCACAGGAGCGTGCGGGGTGGCGCCGGCCGGCTTTGGAGCCGCCGCAGCAGGCGCCGGGGCCGCCCGCGTGGCGGTGGTCGACGGCGTCGGCGCCTTCATCGGCACGGCGGCGGTGGCGGTGGCCGTGCCGGACGGCGTCTTCGTGACGGTGGCGTCCTTGCTGCGCGACGAGCCGCTGGAGGAGCGGTGGTGGTGGTGGTGTGAGGAGGACGACTTGCCGTCGCGCGAGCTGCTGCGGTGCTTGCTGCTGCTGCTGCCGCTGCTGCCGCCGCTGCTGCTGCGGTGCTTACTGCCACTGCTGCTGCGGTGCTTGCTGCCGCTGCTGGAGGGCCGCTTGCTCGAGGAGGACTTGCTCTTGCTCGTGGAGGCCATCTTGTTGATGTCTGACGAAGCTCTGCTTTTCTTTACGTTCTGTTTTGTTTGTTTGTTTGGAGGTACGTGTGTGTCTGTGTCTCTTTGTTTCACTCGCAAATCTGCCTTTTAGTGTCACTTAAAAGCGCAAGTACAAGAGGAGAACAGGTATACGGCGAAGAGGGAAAGAAAGCGTGTGTGGAAGAAAAATGTCAAGGACAAATCAAAATGACTGACGGAAACTGATAAAAAAGAAAAAACGCAGACGATGTACTATGAAAGGGTGAGAGATTTCGTAGGAAGTCTCTCGAATCCAAAACAAAAAAAATGAAACAGAAGGTGAAAAAAGAAAAAAAGCTAATCACAGAAAGAGAAAACAAGATGACAAATGCGGGTCAAAAAAGAAAAGGAAAATAAACTGGAAGCACAAGTGAGCTCTTGAAGAAACACTGCTAAAGTTTCAATAAAAGAGGGTGATGTAACTTTAGTTTTATTTTCGGCGTTTAAAAGTTAGCTTACAGACTAGCTGCAGAAACGGTGAATAGCATTGATGTTGACACAACGGAAGTCGGTTGAAATGTAGACGAGGGAAGGGAAAGAAAACGATCAGTGTTGTAGGATGTATCATGTCTCTGAGAGCGTGACAGCGACGCGTTGCAACAGATGAGAAAAAGAAAAGCAAGTCTTTTTGGCAGCCTCGCTCTTTCTCCCTCTCTTACTACCTGCGACAACATCAGCGTTTATTGCCATGAGCCCCATTTTTTTTTTTTAAGCATATACTTGGCAAGCGTAGTGCATGCAGCACGAAAGAAAAAAATAAAAAGAGGCTTTAGCTGCTCAGTCACTGCCCGCAGCTGTCAAAAAATGGCCAAAGACAACTTTTTGTTTATCACAAACGCAATCCCAGCAGTAGCATTGAAGTCTCGCATTGACCGCAAACAGATAGTGTACACGCACGTACACACACATCATATCGCAGAAACGCACAAGTGTGATCCGCTGCTGCGTCACCTCTCAGCCATGTTGTCTCCACTACTGTCATCTGTTTCAGCGGACAATCGACACTTAGCCTCATCTTTTTTTTTTTTTTTGTTTAAGATATAGATGCGTCATTAAATACGTGTTCAAAACAGAAAAACGTGGACAAAAAAAAGAGAAAGAAAGAAAAAATTCATACAGGAAGGTCAAAGCATTCAATCGTATTTTTTAAAAAGCACTTCGTTGAAATTATAACCGAAAAAGAGAAGTTTGTTTCACTTTTTTTGCAACCATTTAATCGGTCACGCTTAAACAAGACTTCTAACTTTCTTAGCTTTTATTTTGACACATAAGGAAGGAAAAAAATAAGGGAATCTCGGAAACTCTTCGAGAACGTAAAGCCGCCAAATTCAAAATAACAATTTTAGGTGAACGGAAAAGTAAGACTATGTAATTTTTTTTTTCAAGAAGAGATAATTGTCCCTCGCAGACAATACTAATCGTGACAGCAACGAAGCACAAAGAGTGAATGAAAGCGTCACAAAACATTTGTAAACATTTCATCTTTTGCGTCGTGTCGTGTGCTTCTGCGACTGCCCTTCACTTCAACCCAATTTTTCTTTTTCTCTCTTTTGTCTTTTCCTTTCTGCGCCGAGTCTGTCGTCCCTAAGCAGTGGATGACCTAGATTCTGCGCCGCAGAAAGAAAAAAAAAACGGTTTGTAAGAAGAGTAAAGACAGTTCTCAAAACAAAAGAAAAAAAGAAGGGACGTGCAGCACAACAAGAAATAAAGTAACCATCAATGAAAGCTACAAGGCAAAAATAAAATTAATCACAACCTACACAACAGTAGCACAATTTCTCTACACATAAAAACAAAGTGTTTCTTTTTTTTTCTCGCCGCCACAAAAAGCAACAAAAAAGGTGTAACTACAGGACTGGCGATAAAACGACTGTACATTGGTAAACAACAAGAAATAGTTATAAACTTGAAGAGGACTTTCACCTTAAAAAACGACAAAGGCGAATCAGAGAAGCATACAGCAAACAACAAAAAGAACGGAGCAAAAAAAAAAAGACTGATAACTCAACCACTTTTTTCCTTCATTTTTTTTTTGTCCTGAACTACACTAAATACACGAACTCGGGAAAAAAGGGGGGGGAGAAAATCATCTGAAAGGAAAAAAAAAAGTAGTAATCACATAATAAGCAAAGGCAAAAAAAAAAGGAGGGTACGTACCAGGAAATAAAAACGAAACGAGGAAAGGAAAAAAAAACTGGCGTAGTGTAGATTTTAACGACAATTGCATCGTGACCACGTGCACGTGCACATCGATAAAGAGGCCAACAAATGCGGAAAACAACGCGACATGTTTTATCAACTATCTGAGAAAAGAAAAGCTCTTCGTTGTTCTTCCACTTCCATACATAAAAAAAAAGACTTCCACGTGGCTATTTCTACCAAAAAAAAAAATGGTCAAGCATCATATTTCATAAAAAAGAAGTAAAAGAGGAAGAAGGTAAGAGAAGAAAAGATAACAATGAAAAAGGGAGAACTATTTGTGCGCACACGTAGCAAAACTGCGCGCGGCGCACCCCAATAAGAATTGTAGCTGTAAGGGCAAAACAAAACAAGAAGGAAAAAAGGATACATGAAACACAGCGTATGCGGACGCGTTACGGTGCAATTGGTCAAGGAGAGTCTCATCGAAAAAAAAAAAAGATTAACATTCAAACATGTCTTTCAGTTCTGTGTCCTTCATCGGCAATGCATCGCTTCGCTGCGCATACAAATCTTTTTTTTTTGTAATCATTTCTCTTTTTTTTTTTTTACCGGCCGGTGGCGTAGCCCTTCGGCTTCGTCTTCTCCGGCTCCGCGATGAGCTCGTTCGCGTCCTTCACCATCTCCTCCATTCGCTCAATCTGCATCTCGCGCGTCTTCTTCTCGGAGCCGGACACGGTCGCCACCTTTTCCTTCTGACGCGTGATCTCCTTGTAGGTGAAGTCGACGAAGCGCTTCACGTTGCCGCTGCGCGGGGGCTGGTTCTTGACCTCGCGCATCTTTCGTTCCACCTCCAGCGCCGTCCGCGCCTCCTCGTCGCCGGCGTCGATGCAGAGCCCGCTGACGGTGACGCAGGCGCCATCGACGGCGTAGCGGAAGAGCCGGTGCGGCGCCGACGAGGCCTTGTCCTTGATGTCTGTCATGTGCGCCACCGTCTCCCCGCACAGGGCGACACACATGGAGGACAGGTGCACCTCCACATCCGCCCCGCTCTTCCTGATCGTCTTGAGCACGTAGAAGGCCGTCACAATCTCCTTCTCATCCTTGGCGTTCTTCAGCGCGGCGTTGAAGTGCTCGGTGGCCTCGGCGCTCGTCTTCACCACCTTCGACTCCAGCTCCAGCAGGCACGGGCCGTACACGGGCGACGAGCCCATCACCATCTTGTCGTAGCTCGCGCCCTCCTTGAGCAGGTCGCAGCACTGATCAGCGCCGCGAATGGCGACCATCGTCATGGTGATGTCGAACTTTACCCCCGTGTCCTTCTCGCTCTTCTCGAGCCGCTCGATGCACTTCTGCATGAAGGCGCGGGCCACCTCCTGCGTGGCGGCGCTCTTGCCCTTGCCGGAGCACATCATGAGGCTGGAGTTGTGCCCGTTGAACCAGTTGCTGCGCAGCTCCGACAGCAGCACCGAGTCGACCTCCTCAGCATCCGTGGCACGCTCGAGGGCCTCGTCCGCCTCAAAGGTCTCCTTCTTGCCGCCCTTCTCGAAGACGACGGTGGCCGGGTCCTTCACGGTCGTCACGGCAGCCGCGCCGCCAGCCGCCTTGTCGACGATGATCAGCGAGTGCACGTTGTAGTTCGACGGCACCTTCGCCCGCGCCTTCCCGTTCGCGGCGTTGCTGCTGCTCGCGGCCCCGCCAGCCGGCGACGCACGCGGAATCACGCGGGCACTCGACTCCGCAGCCGGGCTGGCCGAGCTGCTGCCGCCTCCCGCCGCGGCCCCCGCACCACCGCTGGCGGCCTTCACGTCCGCCTTGCGCTTGATGGTCAGCGCCTGCGCGTTCGAGTTGCCCGTCGCGACGATCTTCTCGTGCTTGTCGCGGCTGTAGAGGTGGTTGCCGCCACGCTTGCCGCTGCGCTTGAGATCCTTGGCGTCGTCGAAGGTGCCGATGTTCGGGCAGAGATCGTCCGGGTCAATGCCGGTCGCCTCCGTGGCGAAGCCGCCGTACTCACTCGTGATGCCGCTGCGGTTGGTCGCGCCGGTGCCGCGGGCGGCGGACATGTTGGCAAGACTGCCCCACTGCGCGGCGATGCCGTACGTGCTCATGCCGCCGCCGTACATCGAGCCCATCATCGGACCGCCCATGCCGTACATGGAGCCCATCGGGCCCATCATCGAGCCAGGACCCATCATCGAGCCCGGGCCCATGGAGCCGAAGGGACCGCCGTTGCCGTACATGGAGTTCATGCCGCCCATCATGGAGCCAGCACCGGGGTTCTGGCCGTACATGGAGTTGTTGCCGTCCGGGTTCTGTCCGTACATCGACCCGCCCATCGCTCCCATCGCGGAGTTGGTGCCGTTCTGGTCGTACATCGACCCACCCATCGGGCCACCGACCATCGAGCCGGCGTTCGGGTTCTGGCCGTACATGGAGCTCTGGTTGTTCTGGCCATACATCGACCCCATCCCCGCAGCACTGGCGCCGCCGGGGCCCATCGAGCCGTAGCCGGCCATCGGGCCGCCACCGCCCATCGACCCGTAGCCGCCCATCGGACCGCCCGGGCCCATGGAGCCGTAGCCGCCACCCATCGGCGCACCGCCACCGCCCATCGAACCGTAGCCGCCAGGCCCCATCGAGCCGTAGCCGCCACCCATTCCGCCGTTCATGCTGTTCTTGCGCGCCATCGAGGGCGTCGTCGCCGCAGCAGCACCAGCGTTCGCACCACTCGCCGCAGCGGACGGGGTCGGCGCACCGCCGGCGGACGGCCGCTTCGCACCAGCGGCGGCGTTTGCCGGAGTCGCCTTGGGCGTCGCCGTCGGCCCGGCAGCCATGCCGTTCGCGCCGGCCGGCTGCGTCGGGCGCGCGTGCGACGGCATGGCAGCGGGAGGGGCGTAGCCCATCGGCTGGTTCGTCGGCGGCTGCGCCACGCGCTTCGTCCCGCCGGCGGGCGACATGGCAGATGGCGGGTAGGCGCCGTTGGCCGGCGCCATCTGCCCGTTCGGGCCCCACATCCCGGGAGGCGGCATGGGCTGCCCGGCCGGCTGCTTCGGCGCCTGCGCGTTTGCCGGGCGGGCCGGAGACGCCGTCGGGCCGGCCATCGGCGCCACGCGGCCGGGCGTCGGCGCAGGCGCGGCGGCACCGGGCGGCGGCGGACCGGCCGGCTTCGCCATGGAGCTCGGCGTCGGTGCCGGTGGTGCGGTCGTGGCCGGCGTGCTGGACGGCGCCTTGTTGGCGGACGCGGCGGCGGCGGCGGCGGTCGTCGTCCCGGCCTTCGACCGCGAGAAGCTGCTCTGCTTCTGCAGGATCGAGCCGGACGGCGGCGGAGGAGGAACAACAGCGCTCATTTTTTTTTTTTCTGTTTTCTTCTTTTCTGTTTTTGGTGGTTGCTTGTGGTGCAGAAAGGGTTGTTGGTGCTGTTTTAGGGTGAGTTTGTTCAACGGGTCACTGTAGATGTTGAGGAGATACACGCTAAGAAACAACACAAGAAGAAGGAAAAAAGATAACGATTAAAAGGTGGAAATTTGGCACTACAAACAGAAGAACAAGCGAGTAAAACTTGATACAAAAGTCGAGTCGCGCTGTACACAGAAAGAAGAAGTAGAAAAAGCTGACAACAGGTCCAAAAAAAAAAGAGAGAAACGAACAATGAAAGGTAAAGAGCTCGCGTCAGATGAAGACAACGTTGCGAGACCAGTACGGGACAAACACGAAGCCTAAGGGGAGAAATCAAGGACGTAGAAGGTCACGATGATGATGCAGCAAATCACACACACTGAGACCAAGCGAGAACTTTACAAACGTGGAAAGAGAACAAAAATGACAAAAGAAGGCTAAACAACAAACGAAACAGAGAGGAAAGAAGCTACTGTGTAATCGTTAGCTGCAGAAAAAAAAGCAAAGAGCGGATGCAAAAGAAAGGAGGCAGAGGTATGATAGCATTTGAAGAGTCGGAGAGATACACGCAGAACACATAGCGATGACAAAACCTAACACGCAACTGTACAGCTTCCTATTATTTAGGCTTCTCTTTCTCCAACACCGCGACATGCAGTAAAGCATGTACAGTGCAACGCGAGGAAAATAAAGAGCCTGGCTGCCGCGTTTTTTTTTTTGGTTTCGAGAGCATTTGAATGCGAGCATCTCTGCTGCATCGTCGGACGCACGAAAGAAAACAAAAAGCCCACTGCACCGCAGCACTCGCATACAGCAATCACGAACATAACGAGGCGCGTGCTCATCTGCCAGCTAAAAAGTAATGGGACACACATCGACTACTGCAGCAGCCTAGCACCATCCAAAAGCGCGTGTCAACTACCTGACCTTTTCTTTTTATTAAAAGTAATTGGATTTCAAGAGCATCTTGAACAATTATATATGTCTTTTTTTTTTTTGCAGATAATGGTCAAAAGAAAACGAAGAAATCACATGCGGTCAAAAAAAAAAGGAAAACAAAAGAAAATTCTTAAAAAGCAAAAACGGCTAACATGAAAAACGACAAAAAAAAAGAAGAGAAAACTGTTATCAAGCATGCGAAAAACAAATCAAATTGAAACGATCAAACCGAGTTTTGAAAGAGAGAGTCCAAAAATGAATAATACCAACAATGCCACCATCAAAAAAAGCATAGCTTCAGAACAAATGCAGCTACAAAAACAACGGCGGCGCTAATAGCGAGAAAAAGGGGAAAATGAACAAAGGTTGCGGTAGAGACACAAAACACATTTTTTTTGTACCCAGCTTCTCATGTCTGCTTGTCCAAATGCGCAAGGTTCCTTGTCACTCCAGCGACAAAACAAAAACAGCAGCATCAAACAATTTGAAGTGAGTGACACAAATAATAAAATAAAAGATTTATGAAGTGGAGAAAGAAATAAAATATCAAAAGCAAAGAGCGTTGAAATAAATATGAAGACAAAATGAATGTAAAAAGCCGAAAAAACTGATCGTCAAACCCAAAAAAGGGGGGGAAGAAAGGCGCCTCAAAACAAGCGCAGGTCAATGAGCACATCAACAAAATCGCACCACCACAGCACTGCCAGATCGCCACGGCAGCAAAAAAAGAAAAACACAAAAAGACGTTCTCTACGAAGAGATTTGGAAAAAGCAAATGCTGGCGCTTCTCTGAAATAAAAGACCTGTTTACTAACACTGAGAAGGCATTTTTGGTTGCAGCAGAAAAACAAAAAAAAACAAGAACGTAGAATTGAATTTCCGCTTCTCGTTGTTTTCATACGCAACTCACACGCCACGCATCACATCCCGCGGCAGAAAAAAAAAAGAAGAGAACAAAACAGAAAGGTAGGGGAAAAAACAGATGCTTAAAGCGTACGCACCTTTTTTTTTTGTATCCACACACAAAGAAAAAAATTTTTCGCTTGCGTACATCATCGAAAATTTACAGGAACAAGGAGGGCGTAAAAGCAAAAAAAAAAAAAACAGTAACTAAAAATAAAGGGAGCAACTATGAATACAAAACCTCAACGATTGACACAAATCCTTCAAGGAAAAACAAACCAAAACAAAAGAAATGCACATGGGATTCAAGGCTAATGTAAGGAAAACAAAGGAAAACAGAAACCAAATACTAAATGTAAAAAAAATTAAAAGTAAAAATACTATGAAATGTTGGGTACAAGGAAAGACACAAAACGGGACCATCGTCGACCGAAAGGAAAAAAGTAATAAACGAGACCGTTCGTTTGTCCAACAGAACAGAGTTCTTTGCAAAGCATCTCGTACACACAAGCGAGGACACCAAACAGCAGACACAAATTTTTAAAAAAAGAAAATTTTGGATTGCTTCGAGCAGAAAATTGCATCGAAGCCGCGCATGTTTACTGCATTTTCTCCTTTTTTTTTTTAACGCTTGTACACCGCCGGAGCACTGCCGCCGGGAGAGTTGAGCATGCTGCGTGCATCCTTCAACATCGTGCCGATACGGCCCACCTGCGCCATCAGGGCCGGGTTCGCCGCACTGCCGCTGGCCTCCAGCTTGCGCTGCATCGCCGCCAGCGTCGGCTCGGTGTGCGAGATGAAGCGCTTCAGGCTGCCACTGCGCAGCGGCGCGTTCTGCACCTTCAAGACCTTGCGCGACATGTCCAGAATCGGCTTCGCGTCCTCGCTGGCCGGGGTACGGATGCCAGCGACGTAGATGGTGTGGCAGGGCCCGCCCACCGCGGTGCTCAGCAGCGAGCTGTTGCCGCGCGTCTCGAGAATCTTCTCGTACTCGGTCGTGTTGTCGCCGGCGATGGTGGCGAGGAAGGACGGCATGCAGACGTCCCCGTCCGGCTGGGCAAGGCGCAGAATGACGTACACGTAGCCGACGCCGCCGTTCTCGCGGACCTCGTTGCGGACCTCGCGCACCATCGGCTCCACCTGCGCCTCCGCGACGGGCGAGATGGTGGCGCCGTAGGCCACGTTGCCGAAGAGGGGCGAGGAGGCGAGGTGGAGATCGTAATAGGGCGAGTTCTCCGCCAGCATGTCCCTCACCTTGCCGTCCTTCGACACCACCACCGTCCAGAAGGCCTCGCTGCCCGCCGGCAGCCCGCGCAGGACGACAACGATCGTCTTCACCGCCATCGAGATGCCCACCGTGCTGCCCGCCACGTCGCTCGTCAGCATCGCGGCGTTGAAGCCGTTCAGGGCGACCTGGTGCACCTCGTCGATAAGGGCGGACCGCAGCGAGCCGTTCTTTGACGCGACCACCTCCGACGGCGTGTAGTGCTCGCCGTCCAGCACCACCTCCGTCTCGGTGGCCGTCAGCTCCAGATGCTTCTCCTTGTCCTCCGCATCGTTACTAGCGCCCTCCACGAGGACCACAACGGAGCGGATGGGCACCGGCGTCTTTGGGTTGCCCTCGCGGGCCGTCTCGGCGGTCTTCGCGGGGCCCGACGTTGCCGCCGCGTCCTCGCTGGGCTTCCCGCCCATGCGCGGCGCCTCGGTGACGCGCTTGTCGCCCATGTAGCACGCCGGCGTGTTGTCCGCCGGGAACTTCATGAGGGCCTTGTAGTCGTCGTGCATCATCTGCAGCCGACCAGCGGCGGCCTGCAGGCGCGCCTTGTCGTCGTCGGACGCCGCCTTCTCCAGCTTTGCGTCGTTGGCGGCGAGGCTCTTCTTGGCGTAGTCGAGGAAGGCCTTGACGCTGCCGTCGCGGCTGGCGTGGTTCTGCTGCTTCGTCAGCGGGGTCAGGTCCTCGAGGCTGCTCTTCACCGCCGGGTTGGTTGCGTGGTCGTCGCCGACGCTGACGAGGACGCCGGTGACGCACGGGCCGCCGATCGTGTAGGCGAAGAGGGAGCGCGAGTAGTCGGGGTTCTTCGACATGGCGCCACGCACGCCGGCGGCCGACGGGCCGGAGACGCACATGAAGGACGCCACGAGGACGTCGCCGCTCTGCTGGACCTGCTTCATGACGGCGGTCATGACGAGCAGCGAGTCCATCTCCGTCAGGTGCGGCGGGGCCGCCGCGAGGGCCGCCTCCAGCGCCGGCTTCACCTCCGCCGCGTCCGTGAGCACCTTTTTGGCAGTGTCGGCGATCACCGGGCCGAAGAGCGGCGACGAGGCCACCGCCATCGGCCGCGGCTCCGACTTGCCGGCGATGAGGTCGCACAGCACCTGCCGCTTCTGCACCGCGACGAGGTAGAGGTCGACGTAGGTCGCCTTGGCCAGCGGCGCCGGATCCGACATGCAGCGGCTGATGATGCTCTCCGCGCACTTCCACGTGTACTGGTCCTTCAGCGCGATGCTCGGCTGCGTCTCGGCCGACACGATGGCGACGTTGCGGCCGTAGCGGTAGTTCGCGCGCAGCATCTTCAGCATCGCCGTTTCCGGCACCTCGGCCGGTGTGGCGCGCATCACCACCTCGTCGATCGTGCCGGGCGGCATCGGCGTGGTGCCGTCGACGCAGACGGTCAGCTTCACCCGCCGCTCCGCCTCGGGCTTCTTGGAATCGTCCTCCGCCGGCGCCACCGCAGCAGCCGGAGCTGGCGCAGGAGCGGGGGCCACCACAGCTGGTGCGGCCTTCGCGTCCGCCGGCGTCGGCGGCTTCTTCGGCGTCGGCTCCGCCCGCTGCGTCGTGCGCGGGGTCGGGTCGGCCGCCTTCTTCGCCTCGTCGGCGCTGGCGGCGGTCGTGCTGGACGGGGAGGCGGAGCCGTGGCTCGCGGCGCCGAGGCTGTAGGCGGCCAGCGCCGTCTCCTCCGGGTTCGCCAGCAGCTCCTTCGCGTCCTTGAGCATGCGGTTAATCTTCGCCGTCGTCTCGGGCGAAGTCTTCGCGTTGGCCGCTGCCGCACGCTCGGTGTAGTCGACAAAGCGCTTGACGTTGCCGCTGCGCGTCGGCGTGTTCTTGATCTCGCGGAGCTGCTGCGCGCTGGCCGCGGCCTCGCTGAGCGTCTTCTCGGCGTCCTTCTCGGGAATCTGCACCACTACGACGGTGCGGCTGGCGCCACCGATCGCGTTGCCGAAGAGCGGTGCGGGGCCGGCGCCGGTGTGCTTCTCGGCCGCCTTCACGTGCGCCATGTTGGCGTCGTCGACCATCGCGACGAGCATCGACGAGACGTAGACGTCGCGCGTGCCGGAGCTGCTGGAGGAGGGGCGGATCTGCTTCACCTTGTAGATGACGACGACCAGGCCGCGCTGCTCCGCCTTCGCGGCGGCCTCGGACACCACCGCCACGGCCTCGTCCGGCGTGTCGATCTTTTTCTCGGACGTGTTCATGACGCACGGGCCGTAGATCGGGTTGGAGCCGAGCTCGGCCTTCACCGGCTCCGCCTTGTCCGCCAGCAGGTCGACGATCTTGTCGCTCTCCGGGAAGACGACGGCCGACGCGAGCACCTGGGTCACCTGCGACTCCTCGGCGGCGAAGTTCTCCATCATGCGCCGCACCACCGCCGTCACGGTCGGGATGCTGTCCTCGTACTTCTGGCTGCCGCAGAGGGCCAGCAGCGAGACGTTGTGGCCGCAGTGGGTCTGCTCGACGATGTCCGTCAGCAAATCCGACTTCGTGACGTCGACAGGGCCGACGGCGACCTCGTCCATCGTGAAGGTCTGCTCGCCCAGCTTCACCGTCTTGTCCGTCTTGTTGAGCATCGCCTCCGACGGCGCCACCGCGATGACGTGGACGTTGTCGTTCACCTGCTTCGTCAGGCGGTGCGACGAGGCGAGGGCCAGCGGGGCGGAGCGCGGCTTCGGCTTCTCGTCCTTGTTGGTGGCGTTGTCCACGACGACCACCGACGGCGTCGCGCCCTTCTTCTCGCCGTCCTTCACAGCAGACGGCGTCTTCTTCTCCTCGCTGGGCTTCTCCGTCGCCGCGGCGCTCTTGCCGTCCTTGACCTCTTTCGCGTCCTTCGGCGCGATGACCCTCACCTCTGACGTGGCCGCGTCCACGCCGCGCTGCCCATTTTGCTGGGCCTTCTTCTCCTCCGCCTTCTCGCTCTCCGGGATGGCCTCCTGCAGCTTCGACGATGGCGGCGGGATGCTGTAATCCTTCTTGCCGCCCACGCCCATGCCGGACGGGGCACGCCACAGGCCGCCAAAGGAGCCGCCCACGTAGCCGCCGGTGCTGTGGAAGCTGGAGCGGCTTGTCGTGCGGCCAATGCCGTACATGGAGGCGTAGTTGCTGCCGAGGCCCATGCTGTTGTAGCGGCCCAGGCCGTACATCGAGCCCATGCCGTACATGGAGCCGCCCATGCCGCTGCCCATGCCGTACATCGAGCCCATGCCGCCGCCGTTGTACATGGAGCCGCCCATCATCGGGTTCATGCCGTACATCGAGCCGCCACCCATGCCACCCATGCCATACATGGAACCGCCGCCCATCGGGCCTCCCATCCCGTACATGGAGCCACCCATCGGACCGCCCATGCCGTAGTACATGGACCCCGGCGCACCACCACCACCGTACATGGAGCCGTAGCCGCCGCTCATGCCACCTTCCTGGCCGGCACCACCGCCCATCGAGCCGTAGGCGCCACCCATGCCGCCGTCCTGACCAGCGCCACCGCCCATGGAGCCGTAGCCGCCGGGTCCCATCGAGCCGTACGGGTTGCCGCCAGGACCCATCGATCCGTACCCGCCCATGCCGTTCATCGCGCCCGCACCACCCATGGAGCCGTAGCCGAAGTTGCCCATGGAGCCGTAGCCGCCGTTCATGCCGTTCATGCCGCCGGGGCCCATCGACCCATAGCCGCCCATCGCGTTCTGCTGCTGCTGCGGCGGCGGCATCGCATTGTTGGCACCGCCTGCCGCCGCGGCACCACCACCACCCACCGGAGCGGAGGACCGACGCGCGGCACCGTTGGTTGATGCGGGCGACATGGCGGAGGGCGGCGCGGCGGCCGTGGCCGGAGCGGCCGGCTTTGCCGTCGTGCTGGGCGACTTCGCGGGCAGCGGGGCTGCGGCGGAGGCGGGCTTCGCCGTCTTGGCGGGTGCCGTCATGGTGGCACCGCGGTTGCTGCTCTGGCGCGGGAGTTGGGGGCTGCCCGACGAGGAGGAGGAGCTTGGCTTGTGCGAGCTGCTCTTGCGGCTGGAGCTGGACGAGGATGGACGCTTCTTGTCCCCCGATGACGAGCGACGGTGTCCTGATTTCTTAGAGTCCTTGTCTTTGGAAGAAGAAGCCATCACTCTTTTGCCTCACTTATCTTTTTCTCTTAACGGAAATTGTGTACTGTACGAGAAAGAAGCAAACGCGGAGAAAAAAAGATGAGCAAAAAGCTTGATTTGGCACAAAGGAAAAGCGAAATGGGAAAAAAAAAGCACAAGTCCTGTATTCTATTCACAATGATACGGTCGCTTCTGCGAGAAAGTGTTTGAAAAAAAAAACGAGAAAAAAAAACCGAGAAGACGACAAAGAAAAGCTGAAAAGAACAGAGTAGGGGAAGTAAGAAAAACTAACGATGAAATGAGGTCAGTGAGCGTGCTGGTAGCTGGAGTAGAAATCTGCACGGATACTGGAAAAAAGAAAACGAAAAAGTCGTGAACTTGAAAGCTTGCTGACGTGTTTGTTCAGCCGCTCAGACTCGCAGACAAAACAAACACAAAAATTGGGTTGAAAAAAAAAAAGAAACAGTTAGCTGTGGCTCTTTGAAAAAGATCGAGAGAGTCGAAATGAGAAAACCTTGCAAACGTAAACTCGCTACGGAAAAGATGAAAGCCGGTGCACGCTTAACTGTGTGAGTAGCTGTTTTTTATGCTTGCGCGAAAGTGTGTGTGCGTGTTGCACTCTGTCTTTCTAAACGAAGCAGTCCTCTGCGATGTGAATGGAGGCGAAGCGCTAAAGCGAAGAATGACGAAGAAAACAGCGTCAATGACAATGGAAGTCGAGACAGAAGCTCAGTACGCGCAACAGCCACAAAAAACACCAGATACAAGAGAACAGTACAGACTTGCGTGAACACTTGTAAAAGGCTCAAATTGTCAGCTAGAAAAATGACGGTACAAAACGAAACAATAGCAAAAAACGAAAGCTACGATGTGACGCACAGGTGCTGTTCACCGAAATTGCCAGAATCATTACGTTGTGTTTTTAAAAGCCAATAGAGGAAAACGACGGAGGGAATGAAAAAATGCAGATGAAGAGAGATATTTGTAAAGCGGCATCATGTACAAATGTGAAAAACAATGAGAGCTCCGTGGGAAATTTTCATTGTTGCTCTTGCGGAAATTTCAGCTTCATTTTTTCTCCCGTTTGTAGTCAAGTAGCCCACCGGCTTGTGACTAACAACACGGTAAGTAGCGAATGAGCAGGCGCCAAAAAGAATCACCACGCAAAATTTTAAAATCTGTGAAGATGCAGGCATCGCTACTCACACGATTATTTCTGCGTACGTTTTGCGCATACCGTCTGTGCACCTGGTTTTAGGACAGTCTTATCAACATTGCTTTTTTTTTTTTTGGTCTGATTGAAATGCGTTTTGAAAAGCGGGAAAACAACAAAGGAGTGGGAACACAAAAAGTAAGGACAATCATAACGATGACACCACACACCAAAGGCAACCAGAAACAGAGCGAAAGAGAAACGCACCGAAAAGAAAGCAATAAGAAAAAAAGTGTACGATGCTAAAAAAAAAAAGCATGTTGCTAAAGAACAAAATAGAGAAGTGATTGCGTGCGAACGAAGACTAGAATATGCACAAGCGCGCGCAGCAAAACTGTTGTTTAACTTGCCGCGCGATGTAAAGATGTGTGAAACAAATACACACAGCGATCTACGAAAAAGAACAGGAGTAACGATGGTAAAGACTAAAAAAACGGGAAAATTGAGAACGGGGAATAAGGAAGAGCGGAAGAAGAAACAGAACGATGAATAGTTGGGATCACGAAACGAAAAAGCGATGACAATACAACAACAGAAATGCCTGAAACTTCGCACGCGGGAAAGCGCTGGGAAGAGCAGAAAAAAAGAGAGGGCGGGAGAAAAAAACAGAAGAAAAGCTATTCCTAATCATACATGAAAGAGCGAAGAGGTCGCTGACCGTTTCCGGTTGCTTGCTTACTGAACCGCACAGATCTCCCTTCAGATCTCCCATTTTCTATACTGAATTGAACCACTCACCAATAAAAGGGGGGAGAAACATTCGACACTGCTTGACTTTACTCGCACAGGAAGGCGCGCGGCTTGCACGTGTCTGGCGAGGTCAGCATCGCCTCCGCCTCCGCCTTGATCTCACCCCAGTCCCACTCCATGCTCGACAGCGCAGTGGCGTAGTCCACCTGTGGAGGCGTCGCCTCAGCCGCCCCCTGCAACTTCTGCCGGGCACGGGCCAACATCTCGACAGCGCTCGCCTTCGCGGGCACGCGGCACGACACATGCAGGAGGCGGCTGCCAAAGCTCATCATTGCCATCGCCTCCGTCGCGGCGGTGTTCGACTTGAGCCCCACCACGCCGTAGGTGAAGCTGTCCCCGCCAAAGGCGTGGGCGAGCAGGCAGCCGCGCCACGCCGTCGCCCGCGGGTCGTGGAGGGACTGCGCCGCCAGCGCGGCATCCCGCTGGTCCAGCATGCGGTGGAAAATGTTGCACGCGTAGGCGTCGCTGCTCGTCTCGGCGGTGCTGATGACGGAGAAGAGCGAGCTCATCAGCGTGTCCTGCACCACGCCGTTCTGGCCCCGCAGGACCTGCTTCAGCACGATGGCCACCACGAGGGTCGCCTTGAGAAAACTGCACGCCTTCTGCGCGTCCTTGAGGGTGAGGTAGACGTCGCCGATGCGGCTCAGCGAGGAGAAGCGCGCGCCGTCGACGCACGGGCCAAAGAACGGGGAGCGGGCAACGCGCAGCGGGTAGAAGTCGGCGTCGGAGCTGAAGAGGTCCTTCACCGTGGCTCCACCGCTGACAGTGTCCTGGTCCCTGTCGCTGTCGCTGCTGACCGTGTCCAGCTCGCTGACGTCCTTCTCAGCGGGGAAGCGGACGGCCGCGATGGACATGAAGAGGGTCGTGTTCACGCCATGCCCGTCATCGCCGGTGTTGCGGATGAAGAGACTCACCAGCTTCGACAGCAGCGAGGCCCCGGCGTTGGAGCCGGAGCCGTCGGCGACGACGAGGGTCGTGTTGCGGCCCTGCTGCACGTGCTCCACAATCGACGAGATAAGGCCCGGCCGCAGCACCGACGAGTTGTCCGCGCGCAGCACCACCTCCGAGAAGGGGTACGTGGTGTCGCCAATGTGGACGGTGTTCGTCTCCGTCCGCGCGTCCAGCGTCGTGTCGTCGTCGTTGCGGCCGGCGGCAGTGATGACGGCGGTGCAGCGGCACAGCCGGCCGCCGCCCACCCCGACAGTGCCCGGGCTGCCCGCTGGCGTCAGGGCGGCGTTCTTGCTCTGCAGCTTCATCATGTTCTCGCGGTCCTGCGGCGAGGCGATGCCGTCGTCGTCAAAGGGGAAAATGACGATCGGGGCGAGCGGGTCGCTGAGCATCTTCGACAGCTGCCGGATGACGTGCTCGGTGTTGCTGCGCGTCGGGTCCTGCGGGAGGCTGCGGCGCAGCTGCTCCTGTTGCTCCTGCAGGCACGTCCGCAGGCTGCCCGTCGGCACGGGTGGTGTGGTGCCGTAGCGCACCATCTGGCTCAGCCGCAGGGCCTCCACGCTCTGGCTGCTGGTGGCCGAGTCCAGCGTGGTGAGGCACAGCAGCCGGCACGGGCCCTTCAGCGCGTACTGGTACAGCGACGGCGAGGCGCCGCCCTTCGGGTCCATCGCGAGAATATCGCGCAGTGCCGGCAGGTCCTTGCCCACCCGCACCCCGAAGGCTGTGATGGAGGAGAAGAGGACGTCGTTCGTTGTCACGTTCTTCAGCACCGCGCTGGCGATGATCACCGTCCCGCTGGGGTACGTGCCTGCCACCGTGTCCAGCGCGTCGAGGCCGCTGCGCAGAATGTACCGGCACTCCGCCGTGTTGGCCGCCCGCATCACCGTCGTGTTGCGCACCACCGGGCCGAAGAGCGGGTTGGCCGCCAGCGCCACGCGTGCCGGCAGCGTCGGTGCCGCCGTCGTCGCCGACGTGGTGTCGTCGTCGTCGGTCAGCAGGAAGTCGTGCAGCAGGGTGCGGTCCTGCACGGCGGACATGCGGATGTGCAGCTCGCTGCCGTCCCGCCACGTACTGCCGTCAGCCTCGCCCTGGAAGGCGGAGTTCAGCACCAGCGCCGCGAAACTGCGCCAGAGCGGCAGCGTGCGGACATGGGTCGCGCGGGTGCCGCTGTGGTGGTCGCCGACGCCGAGGATGGCGCAGCTGCGGGCAGCCCGCGCGTCGGCCAGCAGCACCTGCACCGCCTCGCAGTTGACGGTAAAGAGCGCGTTCATGTCGGCCTGCGTGGAGTTGTAGAAGAGGATGCTGTCCGTCTCGAAGCGCTCCCGCGTCGGCAGCCACTCCAGCTCCTCGCGCGAGGCCTGCACCGCCTTCACGGTGGACCCGCTCAGCTCCAGCCCCAGCACCCACTGCGGGTGGCTCACCACCGTCGCAGCGGAGGAATTTGCACTCGTCACGTCGGCGTCGACCTCCGCGTTCGACGACGGCCCGTTGCGCGACGCGTTCGACGTGACCTCCGCGCTGTCCTCGCGCACCGTCTTCGGCAGCGGCGGCGGCGCGGCGGCCAGCGACGCGGCGATGGGCGTCGTTGAACGCCGGCGTGGCGGCGGTGGTGTCGGCGTGAAGAGCTTTGGCACGGCCTGCTGCTGCAGCTGCTGCTGCTGCTGGAGTTGAAGCTGCGGCGGCGGTGGTGGCGGCCGCTGCGGGATGGCAGTGAGCTGCTGTGGTGTCGGCGTCACATCGCGCGATCTCGCCACACCTCCCGTGGCATGGTGCGAGGCAACCATCTGCTCTGTCAGGTACGACTTGGGGAAGTCCGTGCAGTTCGGCTCCAGCAGCTTCGCGTAGTCGTCCAGCGTCACGGCGATGCGGCGCTCGAGGCGGGCGAAGTGCGCGCGCTCCTCGGGCGAGATGGCCTCCGCCTTCCGCCGCCGCTTCTCCAGCCCGCTGCGGGTGCGCTCGACAAAGTCGCGCACGCTGCCGCACCGGTTGGCCGTCTTCGTCAGCGCCGCCGTCTCCTTCTCCGTCATCTCCAGTGCCGCCTGGGCATCGTCGATGTTGTCGAGACAGGTGAGGAAGACGGTGGCGGCGGACCCGCTCAGCGGGCCGTGCAGCAGCTGTGCCACACCAGGGTGCATCGTCGTGTTCTCCTTCAGCTTCAGGCCCTTGTCGCCCGACAGCACGCGCTGGCAGAGCGTCGCGTGCGAGCCGAAGACGGACATGTTCATCGAGCACACCATCACATCGTCGTCCTCCGTGCGGAAAACGTTGACGAGCAGCACGTGCAAAAACACGTTCGGTCCCCAGATGGGCGACGCGACGGCGCTGCACTGCGACAGCTGATTGCGCAGCGCGTCCGCCGAGGTCTGCGGGTACAGCCTCGACGAGTGCACGGCGGCGCCGAAGAGCGGGGAGGACGACACCTGCAGCGGCACCATCGTCGCACCGGGCGTCATCAGGTCAAGCACCTCGCCCTTGCAGTTGATGGCCGAGAAGGCCATGCGGACGTCGCGGTGCCGCACGTCGGGGCGGCTCAGCGCGCGGTCGATCGACTCTGCCAGAACGTACCACGACGGGCTGGCGAAGAGGTTCTTGCTGCGTCCGTCGAAAGAGAGGAGGCCGGTGTTGTAGCCGTTGATGAAGAGCGAGCACAGCGCCGAGGTGTTCTTCGAGATGGAGAGGGTGTGCAACTTCGGCATAATGTGGCGGTCGCGGACCTCGTCGAGGTAGACGGTGGCGCGGTCCGACACCCGGTAGAGGCCGTTGGTCGTGCCCTCGATGAGGCCGTAGCCGCACAGCACGCGCGTGCTGCGGATGGTCACGGTGTGCACGCGGCAGTCGCTGAACATCTGCAGCGCCTCGGAGAGCGTGGCGATGGGGATGTTGTGGGTCGTCGCGAGGATGCTCTGCGGCATCATCCCGCTGGTCATGCTGCTGCCGAGCGATCCGGTGTCCCTCTGCGCCGCCTTTGCCTGCTCCTCCTCGCGCGCGGAGACGCGGTCGGGAAAGAAGGGCGTCGTGCAGTTTGTCGGGTCGCGCAGCAGACACGTCATGCGCCGCAGAACATCCGCGTTGACGTTACGCCGCTGCTGCCGCGCCTGCCGCGTCTTCTCGTCATCGTCATCGTCATTATCGTCATCGTCGCCACCACCGCTGGCCTGCCACTTCTCAGACTCGACCATCTCGCGCAAGTTGGCGATGTACCGCTGGGCGTTGCCGTTGTTGTAGCCGTTGTTGGGCAGCGCCGCAGCCTCCGCGCAGGCGGTGGCGTATTGGCAGGCGTGGCGGCTCTTCGCCCCGACGCAGGACGCGACGACGGTGAAGCCGCCGTTGCCGACGCGGCGGAGCAGGCTGCGCTGGAGCGGGGTGGCGCTGCTGAAGTCGTGCAGGATGTTCATGACACCGTCCTCGCTGCGGGAGATGTAGATGAGCAGCGACGACATGGTCAGCTTGCGGGCTTCCTCGGGGCTCAGCAGATTCTCCGCTTGGCGCAGCGCCACGTAGACGCAGACGACCTCGCGCGCCTTCTCGGCCTCCTCCGGGGTCTTGGACAGCCACCGCTCCACCGGCTCGAGCAGCGAGCGTAGCTGCGACGCGCTGCGCACGCTTTGGAACATGGTGTTGTCGCACCAGCAGGTGAGGAGGGGGCTCCCGATGGGCCGCGTTGGCGCTAGCGCCCCCAGCTCCTCCTCCCTGTTCTGGATCAGGTCCTTCGTGTACTTGCCCTTGTGGATGAGCGCGATGGACGTCTCCAGCTTGAAGTACGCGTCGTCGGCGTCAGCGAGAAGGCCGCGTGCGAGGCGGCTGCTCTGCACCTCCTTCTCCCGCTTCACCATCGCCGCGAGCAGCATCGTGAGGGTTGTCTCGACGACGCGGCAGCCGACGGTGCCGCAGTCGCTGCCGACGGAGAGGAGGAGGTGTGCGCAGTGGCCACCGGCCAGCTCCTCCGCCACCTCGCGCAGCAGCGGGGTGCTGATCAGCTTCGACTCGTCACGCACGACGACGGCCTCGTCCACCGTCACGCGCTCCGTGCCGCCATCGTCGCCGTCCGGCAGCGACACCACCGCCCCGTCGTCAGTCGCCACCACCTTCGGCGCTGGCGTGTTGAGCACGAGCAGTGTCAGTAAGCGACGCGCCCCGAGCACCGATGCGCTGTGCCCGCCACGGCGGAAACGCGTTTGCGGGACGCGAAGACTGCGCTTGCGGGATGCCGCCGGCTTCTCCGTTGCGGTGTTGCCAGAGAGCGACATGGGCACCGCCACCCTGCCACCCGACGGTGAGGGGCTGCGGTGCATCGCCAACAGACTCGACTGCCGCTCCACCCGCGGTGGGGCGTAGACGCGGCCGGCGGCGTTCTCGTTGGAGTGGACGATGCCGTCCTCCTCCATTGCGTGGGAGCTGACCCAGCCGTAGCGCCGGTCCACGCCGTCGCCGTCGCCGTCGCTCTCGCTGCGGTCGTCGTCCTCCGTCACCTCGTTGCCCATCTCGCGGTCGTCGGCGTCGCTGCCCGGCAGGTGGAGCGTGCCGGCGCTGCTCGACGCGTTGTCCGAGACGCCGCTGAGCTGCGTGACGGAGACGAGGTGGCGGCTCTCGTCGTCGGAGACGTCGGCGTCCTGCTCGATGCCGTCCTCGATGAACGGCATCTTGTCCTGCGTCGACGGCTTCGCCAGCGTCGTGTTCGCGTTCGCCGCGGCCTCGTCGTCGCTGTTGGCGGACGGCATCGGGTAGAGCTCCTGCATCGGCGTCCACGGCCGCCGCGGCTCGCCAGGGCCGGGGCTCGGTGTCCACAGCCGCGCTGCCAGGGAGGGGTCTTGCGGACTCGTCTGCGCCGGCGCCTGCCGCGTTGCGGTGGAGGTGAGGGCGGACACCGGGGCGTGGCTGCTCGCCGCAGGCACCACCGACGGCGGCACACTCGACCCCGTCGAGACCGCCGGATCGGCCTCGTTGGCGCCTTTCTCGCTGACCTCAACACTGCTACTGCTGCTGCTGCTGCTGCTATCGTCAGCATCCCCGTCCCCGTTCTGCCTGCCTTGTGTGGCGTTCACGACGAAGTAGCCGGCCTGGTTTATCCACGCCTCCTCCGAGTCGCTGTCGGAGTCGCCGCGGTGTTTGCTCTCGGGCAGTGTTGAGTGCTCCGCGGGGACCGGCACGGCAGCCGCGGCGCGAGGAGCCCGCTTGCTGTTGGCCACGTCGTCCTCTTCGAGAAGCGGCACCAGCATGCTGTGGCTGTGGCTCCTTCGTGAGGCCAGCTCGTCTTTGTCACCGAAGTGGTAGAAGCTGTACTCGCCCTCCGCCGCCGTGCCAAAGTTGTACGCGTTCACCCACCGCGAAAAGAGGTTGTCGGCATCGGCGGAGACGTAGTCGCGCTTCGGCAGCTTCCCGCGCATCTCCACCGCCCGCAGCGGCTTCGGGACGGACTTGGGCATCAAACCGCGCGGGATGGTGACGCTGGGGGCCTCCGCTGCGGAGGTCGCCGATGCCTTCCTAGAGCTCCCGCGACGCGCCGTTTGCGTGGCGGAGGCTGGGCAGCTGCGCGCGGTCACGTGCAGCGCCGGAAGCTCCGACACCGCTGGCAGGCTCGGCACAGACGCGACCGGCGGTTCCTGCGCCGTGCTGCGACGACGTCGCTTGCTGCCCGCGTTGCTGCTGCGGCGGCTGGATGGGTGCGGGGAGGGAAGCAGCGTTTCTGCGTGGTCCGGTGCGGAGGCCGCGGCGGCCGGCGGAGTGTGCGGCTGCGCATCCCTGAGCGCCTCCTTCGACTCTACCTGAGGCAACTTCTGCTCCTGCGCCGGTTTCTCGCTTTGGCTGTCGCTGCTGCGGTGGCGGTGGTGGTGTCTAGAGTGGCGGGAGCGCTTGTCGCTCTTCGAGTGGCGGCTTTCTGACCGCTCCTTGGACGCGTGCCGAGAGCGGCTCTTCTTTTTTTCACGACTGGATTTATCTTTCGCTGTCATTTTCTGTACTTCTGCGATTGATCCCAACACAAGCGACGGGAGAAAAAGAAGTACAAACCTAATGCAGAAGTTGTTTAAGCCCGGCGGAAAAAAAACTGAACTGCAGGAAAGAACCGTTTTTGTAATTATAGTATTTATCGAAATGGAAACAATGAAAAGCGCTTGGAAAAAGAAAAATCAGCCGCTAGCAGAGGAGAAAATGATACAGTCAAAACTAAAAAAGCAAGAAATGATGAGGATTGGAAAACTAAAATGTTAGAAGACCCAGCAAAAACAAAAGGGCAGCACAGGAAAAAAGTTGATATATATATATATTTACGAAAGACGCACCAACTTACAAACTAAGTTTTTCGTTGTTTTACGGAGAAGAAAAGGAGCTAGCGCAAAAAAAAAGAACAGTCGCAATCGCTAAATGAAAAAAAAGGAAATCTCAACCGGAAATGAGACGGGAGCAGAAAAAAAAGCCGGAAAAACACGGTTTGTCGTTCTTTTATTAGTTAGAACAACTTATAAAAGGGAAAGAAAACGAGAGAAAAGCGATCAGAAAAAAGGGAAAAGAAGAACGCTTATGTTTCTGAAAGGTAGACAAAGACAGCAAACTAAAAACTCAATGGGGAAAAAAAGCGATTCTACTCTTTGTAGTGGAAACAATTGCTCTGCTTTCTAGTGCACGGTATTCCACGAGAGGAAAAAAAAATACTGTTTGCGAAGAGCGACAAAAAAAAAGTAAAAACTAAACGAAAAATAGGAGGAATAGCAGGGGAGCGGGAAAAAAATAAAACTAAGACAATGATGCACACCCTGAGTCTTCCTTCTTACTACGGCAACAGTGACTGGAGCGCGAGAGAAAAAAAAACGTGTTTTTGCTGCGGTCGTTGGCGCAGCGCACAACTTGGCAACACAAAACAGAATTTAAAGAGACACAAACCCAACAACCACGAAGCAATCACTTTGGAAGCAGAAGAGTAAAAAGCTCCAAGAAAAATGAGATTTTCTTCGCTATACAATGATTGAACAATGAAAAGTGACGTGAAATTACGTTGAAAGCTCTACTTAAACAAAAAAAAACGGGAAGGATGACGTGGCCAAAAACCTGGTTGCGCCAGGCTGCCTCCAGCAACTCCTATGTCGAGAAGGGACGCAAACTGGAGCTCTTTACGTGCAACTGGAGAACAAATAGCTCGATGAGAAACAGTTAGCTATCTGTTCCTTTGTAAAACTTTTTTTTCTAGAATAACACGCTGTTGTTGCGTAAACATGGGGAATTAAGGAGAGAAATGAGGCGTCATAAAGCATGAAGGAAAAAAAAAGAGAAGATTGGAGAGGAGAAAAGAGATTGAGAAGAAAAAGAAGATTTTAGTAAAGGGAAGGGGAAAAAAAAAACGTAGCAAAGCGTAGCCATCACTATACACAATTTGCTCGCTGCAGACCGGCTTGGTCTTCATTTCGTCTAAAAGCCAAACAAAGGATACCCAGGTTTTTAAGTTGGTGACTTTGTCAAATGCATGCCTTTGTTCAACCTGCACGATCAGTGACCGAAGCGCTTTGCTTAGAGCCTCGCTCTGCTAGAAACACGGAAGAGTGCCAAAAGTGCTGATGGAATGTGACAAACACCACAAAAAGTCTTGAGCAGGCGAATGCGAAGAGGCCAAACTACACCACAAGAGAAAAACAAATGCAACTTTTTTTGTTCCACTTTATCTCTCTTTTTTTTAAGTGTGTGTGTCTGTTCTCCCTCACTGACGAGAAGTTGCCTTTGCTTCTTGCGCTCATTCGCTGCTGCAATGACAAAGTTAAATAACAGAAAAAGTTTTCTAGGAGAGAGAAAACTCTGCAAGCCTTTTTTGCTTTCTCACTGTGAGAATTTCTTTTTTTTTCACATTTGGGGGTTGAACCCATCGCGTGGCAAAATAAAGTTACAGCACAAGAAAACAAATCGAGTCACAGAGGAGTGAAATAGTAAAGAAAATAGTGGTGATCTCGACCATGGAGAAACAAATAGTAACAAGGTAGTAAAGGCAATGAGTAAAAAAAAAAAAGAGAGAGGACGGGGATGTGAATAATCCAGGAAAAGGAAAAACAAGCAAAACGATGAAAGCGTAAAACAGATATAAAAAAGCAAAGCAATACTAATGGTCAACAAAACGCCTCAACTAAAGCAAAAAAAAAAAGCTTTCTTATTTTTCCGTATATAAAAATGTCTTTAAAGCAAAAAAAAAACCTGTTGAAAACTCAGTAATCAATCGCCAAGTACCAAAGAAAACCTCGTCGCGTTTTTGGTTCGAAAGCCAAAAAGAAGAACCACAGTGTTGGTTACTTTATAATTTCTTGTTGCTTGGGATTCCACCACTCGAAAAGTCTCCAAAAAAAAAAGCTTACTTCGCAAATTCTGACTACTCGTCACAGTTCCTCTGTTGCCAAGGAAAAGCAGAAAGGGAAAAAAAGGTCGTGCGAGAAGGGTTGGCGCAGCAAGCACAAACTTCCCACCAGAACTGAAAACTCAACAGCTGATAGCGTGAAAAGAAGTGATCTCTAAACAAAAAAGGAAACAGTCACGTTGCTGGCGTGCAAAACAACAGCTACATCAGCTTATTGAAGAGAAAAAAACCATTAGAAGATAAAGTAAAAGAGTATACATCTGAAAGTATGCCGAACGATGTTCGTTCGCTGTCACTAGCAAACGTCACGTCAACGAGCGAAGCAGTAAGAAAAACGAAAACAATACAAAGAACAAAAAGACAAATGCCAATTATAAATTCAGTTCTTTTTTTTTTATGCTGAAAAAAAAGGCAGATGCGTAAAAACACATCTACAGCCTTTGTCTACATTTAGGAAAAAAAGAAAGGAAAACCGAGAGAGACACATGCTTCGGGGAAAAAAACGCGTTTAAATCGCGTGCTCTCCCCTTAAATTCACAGCAATTGTGTACATTCATCATGGTCACCAAAACCGGCACAAAACTGAAACAAAGAGCATCTTTTAACAACACGACGGAATACACTAATTAAAAAAAAAAAAAAACAATAGTCCACATTTCAGCATTTTGATACATTCGAAACACTCAAGTCACAATCGCCACTGCCTGCAAACACAACCTATTGCACAAAGTAGAAAAGAGAAAATAAAATAAGCATCAGAAAGGCGCCGCCTATGGTAAATATGACAACTGTTTTTTTGAACGTCAACAGGGCTAAAGCTGTGCACATTGTCAGATGAAACTGATACAGAAACCGAAACAAACAAAGAAAAAAACAGTGGTGTACGCATTTGCTCAACGAGAACAACAAAGAAGAAAGGCTAATGAAATCCTCACAAGACAAAGAAGAAAGCAGCTCATCTAAAAATCACGGGGTCTCTTCTTTCCTCTCACTTTTCCTTCTCTTCCGAACAGCTTTCCATCCGCGGAGACTGAAAGAGGAGAAGCTGGTGAGTGTACACGACAGCTCTGACCATACGAACAGAAAGACGCGAGAGTGAGGCAAAGGGTGGAAAAAAAAAGAGCAATGCATGCTTGTACTGCCCTTCAGCACGTTTTTCCTTGCGCATCACGACAGCGGAAGCTAAGGAACGGAAGGCAATAATGATAGTAAAACATCAATACATAAATAAAACAGAAGGATCGAATCATTGAAATGTGAGAACTCAGCGCCACTACGAAAAAAAAGAGAGAAAGAAAAACTATGAAGGCAAAAGTTCGATGGTTTGCTTCGCAGGTGCGCAGTTGCGTTCACTTCCGCAGCCGAACACTCTACTTCACTTGTACAAGCATTTCGCTCATACACACACACACACACTTCTCACAACAAGTAAAAAGGCTAAAAAGGCGCAGGGGACCCGAGATGACGAGACGCACTGCTGGAAATCACTACTCTTTTAAAGTTGTTTGTGCTCGAAAGGGAAAAGGGTGTGTAAAACGGAGACATTCCAACCGCACCGGAAGCGGCAACAACGATAAGGCAGTAGAACGTATTGACAAGATCGAAAAGAAAAGTACACGGGATGAAAGGGAAGCTCTGGGGAAAACGAAAAGAACAATGACAGTTTTTTTCTGTTTTTGGGAGGGGAAATAGAGGAAAGAGAAAGAGAGAAAGCACGGAAGAATGTTTGAAAATAAATTGCTACTTCTCTAATTTCCTTTTTTTTTTTTTCGGTGCTCTAATAGTCGGTCTCCTGATCCTCGCCCATCTCCTCGTCCTGCGAGAAGGCATCGCTGAGGTTGCTATAGGAATGCACATCCTCCTGGCTATAAATCTGCGGGACCACCGGCGCTTCCTCCTCCATGGGCGGCATAAACATCGGCGGCGGGTACATAGGCATCTGCGGCTCCATCTGCGGCATCGAGCGCTGCTGCTGCTGCTGCGGCTGCGGAAAATCATCGTCGTCCAGCTCGCGCCGCTTCGTGCCGTCCTTCATGCGAATCTCGACATCGCCCCACTGCTCGCCGTTGCGCATGGCGGCGTGGCGCTTGAAGTTGATGCCGCCGTAGCCCGTGGCGGAGCGGCCGTCGACGTTGCGGCGATTCGTCACGCGGCGCGGCTTGCCGACGTCCTCGCCATCCTCGATGTCGCCGCGGTAGCTCTTCACGGCCTTGAGCCCGTCCATCTTGCGCACCTCGTTGCGGCCCGCCATGTCACCGTAGTACTGCTTCAGATCCTCGGCATCGTCACCGACGCAGTGCATGCTCATGCCACCACGGGTGCTGATGGACACCTGCGTGTCGCGGTCGCGCTGGCCGACAAAGACGCTGCCGTGCCGGGCCATGCCGCTGCTGTCGCCCTTCTTGCTGGAGCGGGTGGAGCGGAGGCGGCTCATGCTCTGCTTGCGATCCGCACCGGGCGGGGGGCCGGAAAAGCTCTTCTTCGACTTGAGCGCGGAGCTGCCGCGGTCGTCGTCCATACCTGGCTCGACGTAGCCCTGCACGTACTGGCCCTGGTCCGGATAGCCAACGTCGCCACCGCCGCCCATCATCATTTGCTGCTGCTGCTGCTGAGCGTACATGTCCTGCTGCTGCCCGTATGGGTTGTAGCCGTCCGCCGGGTACTGCTGCATCATGGGCTGCTGGTAGCCGTAGCCCTGGTCGCCCGCATAGCCCTGGTCTCCGGCATAGCCTTGATCTCCGGCGTAACCCTGATCTCCAGCGTAGCCCTGGGCGCCAGGGTAGCCCTGATCACCGACGTACCCCTGATCACCGGCGTAGCCTTGGTTGTAGCCACCGTAGTACATGATTCGTCACACACACACGCTCTCCTTGCTTGGTGGATAAATTCTTTTTTGGAAAGAAAGAAGAAGTTCTGCTCCTCTTCACACTTGACAAGGAAGGGCAAGAGTGAATAGCAAAGCTGAGAGAAAAAAAAAAGAGGCTGGGTATAAGTCGACCTGGCAGAAAAAAAAAAACAATTGAAATAACTCAAATACAATGAAAAGACGACTGAAAGCTAGAATATGGACAGACAAAAAAAAGGAACAACTATGGAAAAGGAAAAGAAAAAGGGTGATGACACTGTAAAAACACGAGCTCTGTATTGAAGCGCGTGCGCAGCGGAGTGAGGAAAATAAAAAGAGACAGAAAGTGAGGAGGAGATAAAGGGTAAAAAAAGTGAGAACAGCAATACGAGCTTAGGAACGCAAGATTACTACAATTCAACTGAGCCGCCCCAGATAACTCTCTTGTTTTCAGTGTCATTGCAAATAAATAAAAAAAGGAGAGACAGAGAGAAAGAAAGAGGGGAAGAAGTAGATCGCATGCCACATCAGAGAAATGAGCGCAGACATGTTTCGCGCGTGTGTTTTTCGAGCATACTTGCAACATCCACCAGGCAGAATGCTGAAATACGGATAAGGTCACTATTCGTAATAGCGTTGGAAGGGTGAAGACGTAAAGTACACTCACGCCATCACCTCGCCTCCCTTCCGCAGCGCGGGCAGAAAAAGAGAACTTCGTATTCCATAGGTATTTCAGTGCACGGTCGCTGACTGCAAACTGCCTGCACGTCACATTGTTTGCTGAAATGATGAGTTGGGACGTAACGCGCCGTAAGCATCACGAGCACAACATGCATGCAACACAACCTATTTGATTAGTGTGCGGGAAGCTTTTCCCGACTTTTTGATACTTAATGGTCACTTTTATATGAGAAAAAATACCAGACTTGGGGGAAAATCAAAGACAGGGCGAAAACAAAAATTAAAAGTAATTAAAAAAACATGATAGAACCACCTTTTGTGTGTGTGTGTGTGTGTCTTCAAAGAACGCGATAATTAAATCCTTCGCCGAAAGCTAAAACCTCATTTTTTTTTTTAAACAGAGGCAATCATATAACGTCTACTCGCCACAAGAAAAGTGAAAGACAGCGAAGAAAATAGGTGGAAAAAAAAGGAAAGAACAATGATCGACAAAAAGCACGCAATGTAACAAGGCAACTGTGCAGCATTTCAGTCTTTAAAAGAACAAAAAGAGGAGATCTTTTTTTTTTGCACTTGGTAACAAGTCACTCACCAAAGGGAGAAAAAGTGCACGACAACAAAGGAACGAATAATTACTTCACAACTTATCTTGCGACCAAGATAATGGGATACATAACAAAATTCAGCGACAAAACGAGAAAGAATGGAGGCAAAAAAAAAAAAGCAACAAACGTTGAGTGGAAACAAAACAAAAAAAGAAACAGAGGAGAAGACAAGGCAACCTTTAAAAAATGTAAAAAGGGAAAAAAGAGAGAAGCGTTTATCACCAGAAAAAAAATACAAGAGGTAAGCAAACTATGTAGCTGTGAGTACAGTACCCTTTTTTTTTTCAAAAAAAGTCCTTTATTTTCTCTCCCTAATACACTGATGTAAGGAGAAGGCAAGATAGAAAAGTTTTTTTTCTGAAGACTGCCATAGGCGTTCTGAGCAATTTTTGTCTGGATAGGCGGGCAAGCACTTTGGTGTTATCGTCAACAAGAGGAGAAGAAACTCTCGACAAGTCAGCCGATAGGTCGTAAAAGGTCCACAGATATTCGAACGCAGAGCGATGCACAAGCCGCGTTCAATCCTCACTAAACGCTTACTGGCGTTCAACATTAAATGAAAAAGTATGGTGAAGATCTCGAAGAAGCGCAATCGCAACAAAGAGCAGGGCAGGCAAAAATCGAAGGGTTTGGTACTACATGAAGAAGAGTAAAAAACAATTTCAATGTCAGAAGTAAAAGAGACACAGAAAGAAAAAAAAAAAGGCGCCAAGCTGTACCACACAGCACAAGAATCCAATGACAGGTTTTGAAAATGCTCGTTGGTGTCTCCACGAGGGCAGAGAGGAAACAGAGCAGATTGCGGAGATAGAAAAGAAAAGGAAGGAAAAGTTGCGCTGTCTGAATTGCTTTCACAGCGCCGTCCGAACATAGAAAAGCCACGTTTAGTAAAAGCAAAAGGGAATGAAATGAACGGCGAAATTGGAATGGAGAAACGATAAAAGAAAAAAGAAAAAAAGAGACGAGGACACAACAAGTTATCCTTCGATGGGGGGTGATCTGCAGAGCAGACGTAGAGTACAGCAGACAAGATTTAATGTTTGTGACTGTACGCAAGGAAAAAAAAAAGAAAAAAAAGCCAGTAAAAAGAAATGTACAGAAAATTGAGCACCGTCTACCTTACCAGTAGTTTTCTTCGGTCGTGATAGTAAATAGTGCAGAATCGACAGGGCTTTTCACATAAAAACTGTGACTCGAAGCGATGAGGCAAGGATTGAAAAAAAAAAGACCTCAATTTATCTTTTTGTGTGGTCGCAAGGATTTGGAAAGCCAACGCAAAAAAAACGTCGCAAACAAAAAAGCAAAACAACTATGAAAGAAGAAAGAAAACAAAAGTAGACAACACTGCAGGACGAGCAGCAAGCGAAAGAATACGAAAGAGAAAAAAGGAAAAAAAAAACGACGGCCATATCGTTAAGGTTCCCCTTGCCTCTTCGTTGCTTTGCCTCAGCTAACATTTTTGAACACAAAGATTTGACACAAAAACGCGTCGTCCTTCTATGCCTTACTCAAATTTGAAAAAAGCATCATTTTTAATCCTCCCACTAGTAGTAAAAAAAGACACACACTGAATGATATTTTTGTTCATTTCTGCTTTCTTACGTAATGGTCTGTAAAACAACTAAAAGTATTGGAACTGTACACAAAATGAAAAGACAACAATTCATGTCTTTTCACATCAAATGAATGACAGAAAAAAAAAAAAAATACAGGTTTAGCTGAAAGGTAAACGGGAGTGAGAAAAAAAAAACAAGAAAGAGATCTGTCTACATGGAACAAAATTACCGCATAGAAAGGCCAAGCAAAGTGATTTAGGAAAAACAAACCTAAACCAACGTCATATGCTCAAGATTCAATGCGCGACTTCGACACCATCGCCAAAGGAATCGTAAAACGAGCGGAACAGGTCCAAAAAAAAAAAAACGACAATGAACACGACAATGAACACGGAGAAATAATCGAAAATTAATGGAGAAGTCAAGAAAGAAAGAAGGCGCGGAAACACAAAAGAAAAGCAAAAGAAGGTGTGAAAGAGCAAAATGTTAGGGCAGACGGAGATGCGCGCGAACGCAAACTCGAGCGTCCACTTTACCTCCACGTCATTCTTTGCAGCCCGCCAACCAATTTTTCATTTTTTGCTTCTTCTCTACAAAGGTGGGGTTGGTGAAACAGGAACAAAGAATCTCTCTCTCTCTCTTCCTCCTCTTACACAAAGACCTTTAGAGGACGCCCGTACGGCGACTCGAGCAGCTCCCGTGCGTCGTTGAGCATATCCTCCAGCCCGGCCAGGCGCTGCTTGTACACTGCCACCTGCACTTCGTCGTTGATCGCGTTCATCTTGTTGCGCACATCCGCCACGGCGGTCACCGAGTAGGAGAGGAAGTTGCGCACGCTGCCGTTGCGGAGCGGGCGATTCTGCATGCTGTGGAGTTTCTCAAACGTGGCGAGGGAGCTGCTCAGCTCATCAGCGGCAACCTTCTCGGTCAGGCCCAGCACACCGACGGTGAAGCAGCTGCCCTGCACGGCGTACTGGAAGAGACCACGCTTTGACTTGGGGGCCGAGTTCGCCAGCGCTTCGTAAAGGACGGTGTTGTTGGCCAGCGCCACGAGCAGCCCACTCAGCAGCACGTCACGGCGTCCGTTCGTCTCGACGACGAGCTTCTGCACCAAATTCACCACCACCATCGCACCGTCGCGCACGGCCAGGCTGCAGGCCGAGCTGACAGCCCGGTCTACCTCGCCGAGGTCGGTGAGGGGCTTCACCTCCGTGCCGTAGACCCACGGACCGAAGATCGGCGAGTTCGCCACCTGCAGCGGGCGGTACGCGTCGTCCACGGGTGCGATCGTGCTGCGCACTGCCTTGTCCTTGACGATGTGCACAGCCACGAACATCTCCGAGTTCTCCGGCTTCGTCTCGACGGCGCGGTGCACGACGCGCAGGCACGCCGCCGGGCCCACGTTGGAGCCGCCGAGGTCGCAGCACAGCAGCGCGGTGTTGAAGCCCGCCACGAACTGCTGCACGGCGGTGCTCAGCATGTCGGCCCGCACCGTCGACGTCGCGTCCGGGCGGCTGACGGCCTCGTCGCACTCCCACGCACGCACCTCGTCGTTGATCAGCACGTTGATGTGCGTGTCGTCCGCGCGCGTCACGCCGGCCGCCGTCTCCGCCTCGATCGGCGCGCGCGCAGGGGTCACGACGTACACCGTGTGGATCGGGTTGGACGCCGCCTTCGACTTCGGCTTCTCCGCCGGCGTCGCAGGCTTCGGCTTTTCGGCGGGCGTCGCGTGCGTCGACGGCGGCTGCGCCACGGCGGCGGGCGACACCGCAGCGGGCGACTCCTTCGCGTTGCGGCCCGTGCCAGGGCTGCGGGCGGTGGCGGGGCTCGGCGAACTCTTCGCTGCTGCTGCCGGCGCTGCCGCGGCGGCCTCCGTCGTCGTCGCCGTCTTCGAGCCCGGGCTGCGTGCCGCCGCATTGGCCGCGGGGGAGGTGCTGCTGGCCGACGTGGCGCGGTCGCGCTCCATCTTGCCGCTGCGCGTGGCCGGGTAGGCCGGGATGAGGGCGCCGAAGTCAGCGAGGAGGCGTTTGTGGTCGTCCACGACCGGGCGGACGCGCTCGGCCTTCTGCAGGTGGCGCTCCCGCATCTCCGGCGCGGCGGCGGCGGCCCGGTTCTGCTCCCGCCGCATCGCGTTCTCGGAGTACTTGACAAAGGCGAGCACGCTGCCGGAGCGGCTGACGAGGTTGCGCTGCTTCTTGCTGAGTGCGATGGCGGTGGACACCATGCTCTGCGCCGACTCGTCCTCGGCGCCGATGTTGAGGATGGTGACGGTGGCGGACGGCCCGCCAAAGGCGCAGTTGAGCAGCGTGCGCCGCAGCACCATGTCCTTCTCGAGGGTCTCGCGGTACGCCTTCGCGGAGGCTCCGGACAGCATGCCCATCAGCGCCGCAACCTCAATATCGCCCTCCTTCGTTTGCCGCCGCAGCAGCGCCGTGCCGACCATGAGCGCCTCCGTCTGCCGGATCGCGTCAAGGTGGGCATCGGCGCGCTCGTGCATCTTGCCCATCACCTGCGTCAGCTCCTCGGCGTTCTGCACCATCGGCAGTGTGATGTGGCCAACGCGCGGGCCGTAGATGGGCGACAGCAGCACCTCGAGCGGCCGCGGCGCCGTCATGGGCTGCTCCGCCATGAGGTCGTCCAGCAGCTCGTCCTGGCCCACCACCGTGAAGGTCAGCTCGACGTGGACAACCTCGCCAGGCCGGCCAGCTGCCATGGCGCTGCGCAGGCACTGCTCGAAGATGGCCCACACAGGCTCGTCCCTGGTCGACCGCGTCGCCACCGAGGAGGCGGACATGAGGGCGCAGTTGTGCACGCTGCCGAAGCGCGCCTCCACCTCCGCGACGGCGCGCGAGTTGCGCGTGCTGCCCTCACCGCGCGACAGCACCTCGTCCACGGCGTAGTCCTTCTCGCCCAGCGAGAGCTTCTTGTCGTCCGCCGAAACGGCGCGATCGACAAAGACGATGACGCGCGGCTCCGTGAAGCCGGCCTCCGCCGGGTCCTCGTGCTGCGCGTTGTCGCCGCTTGCCTCTTCGGCAGGCGAGGCCGCGCTGCGGGCCGCCTTCGTGGACGGCGTGGCAGCCTTGGTGGTGCTGGGCGTTGCTGCCTTCTCATCCTTCTTTGCGCCGGCGGCCGTGGTGGTGGCGGCAGTGGCGGACTGCGGGGTGGCCTCCTTGGCGGTCTTGTGGTTGTCCGCCGCGTAGGCTCTGGGGAAGTTGTTGTCCGGGTCCTCGAGCACCTTGCTGTGGTCGGCCAGCATGCGCTCCATCGGCCCCACGACCTTCTTCAGCGCCTCCTTCTCCTTCGTGCCGTCCTCCACGGTGGCGAGCTGCTTGTTGCGCTTCTCGAGCGAGAGGGCGGTGTAGCTGGTGAAGTTGCGGACGCTGCCCTGCCGGGGCGAGCGGTTGCGCACCGCGCCGGCCAGGTTCTGCATGCTGAGCGCGTTCGTCGCGTCGGCGACCTCGTCCTCGCCGCACAGGAACACCACGAACGCCGTGGTGGCGGCGCCGCCGAAGGCGTAGCGGTAGAGGTCCGTGTAGTCGCTCGTGCGGTGGTGCAGCAGCACCTCGCCGTAGCTCTGGTTGTTGTTCGGCGCGAGCGTGACCGTCAGCGACGCCACCACCACGTCGTCCTTGTCGGCGAAGCAGTGCAGCACCGTCACGTGCACGACGCTGTGGGCGTCCCAGGCCACCGTGGCCAGGTTGCCGCGCGCGCGCTCCACCAGCCGCTCCAGATCCTCGACGGACTGGACGCGGTGCAGCGCGGCGTTGTGCACGAGAGGGCCGAAGAGCGGCGACGAGGACGGCTCCAGGCTGTCCTCCGCCACGGCGCCACCGGTGGTCGTGAGGTCCGCCGCCTTGCCGGAGTCGCGCACGAGCGCGATGGACACCCGCACGCCTTTGCTGTTCGGCAACGCCAGCGCGCCCGTGACGGCGTCGGTGACCACGGCCAGCGTCGGCGACGCCATCCCGTTGGCCGCCACGGCGGCGCTGTCGGAGGCGACGACGGCGCCGTTGTAGCCCTTAAAGAAGGCCTCGAGGACGTTGTTGGTCGCCTTGGAGGCGAAGCGGCCGTCCTTCAGGTCGGACCGCTGCAGCACCTCGTCCACGTTGAACGGCCGCCCACCCGCCGTGATGACGTCGCCGGCAACGGAGAAGGCGCGGGCGTCGGTGGCGTCGACCACCGCCACGGTGGCCACGTTGGTGCTGCGCGGCTTCTCTTCCGGCGACGCCGTCGCGCCGGCGTCACGCACGGCCGCCGTCGCCGCCGCCGGCACCTCGCGCGAGCGGACGACGGCCGGCATTGGCTTATCAGCCTCCTCGTCCTTCGCGGGCGACGCGCCGTTGGCGGTGGTGGTCGGCGTCACCTTTCGCGCGCCGTCCCGCGGCGTGGGCGCGTTGCGGGCCGTCGACGGCGACGCCTCCGCCTTGGTCGTCTTCTCCGTCGCCTCCGCGGCCGGTGCGGCGTCGGGCTCCATCGTGTAGAGCTTCAGCGTCGTGTTCTGCGGGTCGTCGACCAGCTTCTGCATATCCGCGAGGATGCCGCTGAGCCGGTCGACGTGGTGGACGAGATCGCGCTTGTCGGCGCCGGTGGCCTGCTCGCTGCGCTCCCGCATGCGCTTCACCTGCTCATCCGTGAACTCGATGAAGCGGCGCGCGTTGCCGCTGCGTGGGGCGATGTTCTGCACCTCGCCAATGCGGGCGCAGTCGGCCAGCACCTGCGGGTCCGCGAGGCTCTGCTGGACGGCGACGAGGTGGGCGCAGATGGACGGGCCATCGATGGCGTAGCGGAAGATGTCGTGCGACGTCGCCGTGACGCGGTCCATGACGTCGTGGTACTCCTTCGGGCCGCCGCGGCTGACGCCGATGAGGAGCGACGAGACGAAGACGTCCTCCTCCTTGCTGTCCGCGCTGGCGGGGTGCACCTGCTTGATCGTCAGCATGCACACCATCAGCGTCTCCTTCTCCCCTCGCTTCAGCGCGGCCTCGTAGACCTTGTTGAAGTCCTCAGGCGACTGGATGGCCTCGTCGGTGAGGTGCATCACGGCGGGGCCGAAGAGCGGAGAGTTGCCCACCTCGAGTGCCTTGGGCCGCGCACCATCCACGAGAAGGTCGCGCACCATGTTGTTCGAGTGCAGCCCGCACATCGTGGCCGACACCCCATAGTACGAGTTGCGCGACGGCTTGCGCATCTCCTCCAGCAGCGCGGTCATGGACGCCTCCAGCATCGCCAGAGACGCGGCCGTCGCCTTGCCGTCGTCGGACACGAGCAGCGCGGCGTTGTGGCCGTTCAGCACGTGCTCGATGATGTCTTGCACGTAGCGCGACTTCAGCTGCGTCGCGTCGGTGCTGCCTGGCGTGTACTCGAGCACTTCGTCCATCACGTACGACTTCCCGTCCAGCACGCAGGCGTCGCCCTTCTTGGTCACCGCCGCCGCCCCGCCGGCGTGCTCGATGATGGCGACGTTGTGGATGCGGAAGTCGGCGGACAGCATCGGCACAGGCGCCGCCCCAGCCCGCGCAACACGCGCACGCGGCGGCGACTTGGGTGCCTCGAGCGACGCGCGCTTCTTCATGATCGACTCGGGCTTGTTGGCTTTGTTCGCATCCTCAGCGACGTCGTCGCCGTCCTTGTCGACGCCGGAGATGCCGCGCTGGCGGGCCGGCTTGTTAGAGCTTTCCGCCCCGTCCGCAGTGCCGTTCTTCTCGCGCGCCTCCTTCGCCTCCTTCTCCTTCTCCCGCTCTGTCTCCTGCACCGTGTGCTTCGGCTTCTCCGCCGTGCGGGCCGTCTTCGCACCCGCCGCAGAAGCACCACCACCGGCCGCCGCCGCCGCCCCCGAAGTGGGCCGCTCCTCCGCCTTCAGGGCGGTGCTCGTGTTGTGGAAGCTGTTGGCGCGGCGACTGTCGGAGCGCGCGGAGCTGAAGGAGGAGCCGCGCTGATACGGATTCGTGCCCAGGTTGGACCCGAAGGTGTAGGAGAAGCCCGGCATCGAGTACTTGCGCACCGTGCCGAGGTTTGTGTGGGGGCCGCCGACGGCGTAGAAGGAGCCAAAGCCGCCGTAGACGCTGCCGTTGCGGCTGCCGTACATGCTGCCCATGACGGACTGAGGGTCGTTGCCGCCGTATAAGCTGCCGCCCGTGCCGTAGAGGCTGCCCGCCATGCCGTACATCGTGCCGCCGTACAGACTGCCACCAAAGTAGCTGCCCATGCCGTAGCCGCCCCCGATGGAGCCCATCGAGCCCATCGAGCCCATGCCGTACATGCTACCACCACCCGCCGGCCCCGCCATCTGGTTGCCGTAGGCGGAGTTGTACATGTTGTAGCCGCCGCTCTGCGTGCCGTACATGCTGCTCATCCCTACGCCCGGGTACATGGAGCCGTTGTTGGGCTGCGCGCCGTACATGCTGCCGGCAGCGTACTGGCCGGGCTGCTGCTGCATGAAGGAGCCGCCGTAGCCTGAGTTGGTGCCGTAGCCGTAGTTGTTCATGCTGGCCGGGTACGCGCCGCCGCCGTTCGCAGCTGGCGCGGAGGCCGGGGTCGCCGCCGGCTTCTTCCCTGCGCCTTGCGCCGGCGTCGCGGCAAACCCTTTCTTCGGCGTGGCAGCGGGCGGCGCGGCGGCCGTCTGTGCCCCGGGCCCGGCGGTCGGTGGCGGACGAGCGGACGGTGTGGCCGCACCGTTCACTGCACCCGCCTTGACTGCCGGTGTCGTCTGTGGCGTTGCCGCCTTGGCTGTCGAAACCGGTGGCATCGCTGCTGTTACGTAATCTTTTTCTGTTTTTTTTTCTTTCGTGTGTGTGTATGCGTGTGAGTAGTGCTTTTTTTCTCCGCTGATGGTGAAAAAGGCACAGCACTCTTGTCTTTTTTCAATCGTCGCTCACTCGCTCGTTTACACGGCTGCACTCACCCGCGATGCGAAATAATGTGGAAGGTGGACGTACCGCGGCACACAAAAAACAGTTCTAACAAAAACAACAAAAAAAAGCCACACAAAGTAAGTCACACGCGAAAAAAAGAAGAGAAAAATAGATGGTGGAATACAACGAAAAGCACAAGTGCGATCAATACCAGTCACACAACGCGTGAAAGTCAAAAACAAAAGAAACGGAAAAGCAAAGGAAAGAGAAAAAAACTATGTAGGGTTGGGCGTACAATGAAGATGCGATGAAGAGAAGCAAACCTCGAGTGTTCTTGCACGTGCTTTTGTTGTGCGTGAGTGCGTTTTTTAAACGGCGTTGAAAGGCAACAACAGCAGAAGAGAAACGAAGTAGCGTGTGCCTTCCCTTGGTAAAAGGGTACGAGTGTTTGTTGGGAAGAAAAACTTTTTTTTTATCCTAAATTGCACACACTAGGAGAAGTGTGTATATGTTTGCGTAGAGAAGAAATAGTGTATCAACCAAGTACAGGAAAATACAAATTGCTTTTGCTGTGTGTGTTTGTGTGGTTTTTTGTGTTTGTTTTGCCGAGAATAGAAAACGATTGGAAAGACGAAACGTTTTTTTTTTTTTTTTGATGCACAAGAAATAGGCAACAGAGTGTTTGATGAAAGAAAGAGAAATAGTTGTACAATACGATAGAAGCAATTTGATGCACGCCAATGTTATCCTGACACATCTTTTTTTCTCCGGTGCACAAAAGCATTTGTGTAACTTCATAGATTTGTTCTTCAACGCTTGAGATGGAAGTCAGCGCCGCCGCAATCTTCTTCGAATAGGAATTGAAAAGAGCATCGCTGTCTTTGCTCACTGCCTTTGATCAACAGCGTCAGCAAAACCCCTCTAGCGACTGACGAAGAGAAAAAAGGACAGCATCTACTGGGTGGCATCATGATTTTTGCTTTTCTACTTGGCGGCTCCACGAGAAGATTTGCCATCTTCGCATGAGGATCGACACGCGGGTGCTAATCTTCCACGTGTGCGTATAGGTTTGAAAGTCTGCAAACCTTTCTCTTTTTTTCCAGCAGCAGTGCTGTGTGACGGTATTGCTGTGATTTTTTCTTTTTTCAAAGACATATGTCGAGGTACAAACAGAAAAGGAAATGAAACCTGCCAAAAAGAGAACGAAAAACCGAGAACATATGGAAGAGGAACATGAACATGGTAGACAAACTAAAGAAGCATAAACAAACAATTAAAAAATTCAGAAACATTTTTTTTTAGTACTGTCATAGATATGGCACATGGTAGAAAAAAAGAAAAAAAAAGCAATAGCTTATTTGGAAAACGTGGAAGTGCTGGAGTAACCCGAAAACAAGAGTTTGAAAAGTAAAAACACTGAAAAGACAGAGCACACACCGCCTCCAAAAGGTACAAACAGAATTGTTTCAGACATCGATACGGTAAAGCTACATTTGCGAACCTTAGCATTTAGCGAGGCGTGTGGCAGCAATAAGAAAAAAGAGCAAAATTTGAAATACCCGCTTTTCTCGCTTTCGCCAGTAAAGGTACGCAAGTACTGCTACAAACACTTCAAAAAAAAAAAAAGGGGGGCTCCATGAATTGAAAAGAAAGAAAACAAAAACTAAAAAAGGGAACATAAAAAGTAAACATTCTGAAAGAAACAATGTGGTAAAGAAGACGATGAACGCGTCTCTTGCCTCAGCAGCGGCACAGAGAGCCAATGACCCGTTTCTCTTTCTCTTGCCGTCACAATGCTGGGAAGCTATGTGCGAAACAGAAACACAAAGAGAGAGAGAAACTGTCACACCTCCACAAACGGAGAAAGAAAAAAAACGAAAAAATCAACGGAGCACAAGCGACTGAGATGAGTCGCCGATTGCTAAAAAAAAAAACGGAAAGTGGGAAAAGGAGAAACGAGTACAAGGGTAACAAAACACTTGAGCAAGCGCGCGTTCAGAAGAGATAGGGAAAAAACACGTCACGAGAACACATCCGCATTGGGTCTACACACATAATTTTATTTTGTGCACTGCTCTTTGTCGTGTCTTGAAAAAGAGAAACTATTCCTTGAACAACCCTCCACGACGGTACTGGCTGACAGCTTGGATAGAGGCGCCTTTCACAATTCATCTCTCGTCACTATTCATCTCAGATCCGAGGAAGAGCATTGAGCAACGAAGGACGAATAGAACAAATATGAGAAAGAGGTGGTGCGAGTTGGAAAAACGAACGAGCAAGCAGACCCAGAGACCCGCTTCTTTTTATTTTACCCACTCCCTTTTCACCTCGCACCCATGCGCTGTTTCAGCAAAAAGAGAAAGAAATGAAACAACAAAAAAAAAAAAGGCCCACCCGTCTAGCAAGCGCGTTGAACAAAGAAGGTAGTGAAAACGAGGAGCACACACTCAAAGACCAAGTAACAGTAATAATAATCAACAAATAGAATTCACTGAAGAGAGAGAGAGATAAGGAAGCAACTGAAAGGGAAAAAAATCTGAAACTAAAGTAGTAGAAGGAAGAAAAGAGACTATGGCTAAAGTGCCTCCCATAAAAGCAGACAAAGAAAACAGCACCTTGTAATTATTATAGGAGGCTTCCGCTGTTCTCGCATACGGCGCCTTCTCCCTCCCGGAAAAAAAAAGGGAAACGTGCACGCTGCCTCTTTTTGAGTGCGTTTGCATGCATGTTTCCTGTGTGTGAGTGAAGGCGTGTGTTTGTTTTGTTTTCGCACGCGATTGTGATGCGATGCATGTTGTTCGTCAAAGAAAAAGGCCCCCAACAGACCCTCCGCAGCGACAAGCAACCGCAGTGCCCCATTTCCGAAAAAAAGAAAGAAAAAAGGGTGAAGCTACACAAACACAACGTGGTAGGAAAAAACCCAGCCGTTTTTTTAAAAAAGGGGAAAGGCAAAGTTCAGCACGTGCTATCACAAAAAACACTGTCACTTGCTTTTTTTTTTTTTTTGGTCAGCTCTATTTATTTCATCATCCTATCAAAAGACATGAAAAAGAAAACATGAAAATTGGACTTAAAAACTAAAAAAAGAAAGAAGAGAGGATAAATACATCAACAAATGCACCACATTGGCGAGGCTCCACAGCTCGGCAGCGTAGAGCCTACGCAATGCTGAAAAACGGGAAAAAAGACATCATAGCACAAAAACTGCAAATCACAATCGCAACCTCAACACTATAAAACAGAATAGAAAAAGACATTTTTCTTTTCAAGCAATTGAAACAAGACAACCTCAATGCTTATCACTCAGCAACGACGAGAAGACAGAAGTAAACGGTACTGTTCGTTCATATTTTTTTTTTTTCAATCCCTGCAGCAAAGCTGGCCGTTTACAGCTCAGCGCGATCGGAGCGGCGGTTCACCGGGTAGGTGGGCGGGATCTTGTCGGCGGAATCGGCGATGTACGCCTCACTCGTCACGATCATGTTCTGCACCGTCTCGAGGTAGTGCTGCATCCTCGCCTTCTCCTCCGCGGAGGTGGCACGCTCCATGTTGCGCTGCACCTGCTGCACGGCCCCCTTGGTGTGCTCGATGAAGCGCCGCATGCTGTTGTCGCGCGGCTTCAGGTTGCGCACCGAGGCCTTGAGGGCCTGCGCGAGGCGCGGCAGCAGCAGGCAGCTCTCATCCACCGGCTGCTTCGTGAAGCCGGCCGCGTAGACGGTGTGGCAGGACCCGCCGAGGGCCAGCGAGAAGAGCCCGCGCTCCTTCACCGGCACGTCCAGGGCGCGGCGGTAGACACCGATGTCGCCTGGGCACATGACGGCGAGCAGCGACGACACACACACGTCGTCCTCCTTCGGCTCCACCTGCAGCAGCTGGAGAATGACGCACGAGCGCGTCTCGCCGCACTTGCGCAGGCTGGCGCCCATGAGCTGCACGAAGCGGTCCGCGGCGTCGACCCGCACAAACGTGGCGCCGGCGATGGACGGGCCGAAGAGCGGCGACGTGCTGATCTCGACGGGCTGGAAGGTGGCGTCGGCCTTCAAGGTGTCGAGGGCGGTGTTCTCGTGCTCCTTCAGCGCACACAGGGAGAGGTACAAAGCGGCCGAGCTGGGCAGCTTGCCCAGGACGCCCCGCACCGTGCGGTCCACCGTCTCCAGGCTCGCCGCCGAGCCGCGGCAGTCCGCCGTGATGAGGGCGACGTTCTGCCCCTCGAGGAACTTGTTGCGCAGCTCCTCCAGCACGGGCGACTGGATCGCCGAGCTGCGGTTCTGCCGCACCACCACGTCGTCCGCCTCGAACTTGTGCGGGCCCTCGACGTCCGTCACGATCAGCTCGCCCTCGCCGCCCTCGACGGACCAGCCCTCCTTCACCTGCAGGCCCGACCGCATCTCCGCCGTCACGACCGCGAGGAACTTCACCGGCCGCGAGTGCGGGTCCTGCGGCGTCTTGGCCGGCTCCGCAGCAGCGTCCTGGTGCACCGCGGCGGGCGATGGCGCCTTCTCCTCCGCGGCCGGCGTGGCCTCGCCCTCCTGTGGCGCGGCCTGCGCCTGCTGCTGCTCCTCCGCGTGCAGCTGCACCGGCTGCGGCGCCTCCTCCGCCGCCGCCTTTGCGCTCTCCGCGGGGGTGGCGGCCTTCTCGGCAGCCTCCTGCGGCGCCGCCGGTGCTTCCGCCGGAGCGGCCGGCTTCACGTCGGCCTGCGGGGTGGCGATAGCCGGGTCGTCGCGCGGCTGCACCTTCACGGCGCGCTGCACCTGCCGCGACGACGTCGCGCGTGGCTGCGCCGCCTCCTCGGGTGCCGCGGCGGCAGTGGCGGCAGCGGCACCGGCAGCGGCCGGCTGGGGACTCTGCGCCGGCGTCTTGTCCTTGTTGCCCTCCTTGGACGGGTCCGGCGGGTAGGCGCGCGGGTCGACGGTGAGCGGGGCCGCCAGCAGCTCGTCGTGGTCCTTGAGGCTCTCCTCGAGGCGGCGGATGCTGTTCGCCGTCTGCTCCTTCTCCGCGCCGTCCGGCATCGCCGCCGCGCGCTTCTTCTGGCGCTCGAGGGACTCACGCGCGTACTGCAGGAACTCCTTCACGCTGCCGTTGCGCGGCGCCAGCACCTTCATGTGCGAGACGCTGCGCTGCGCGCTGAGTGCCGTGGCCAGCTCCGTCGGGTTCGTATTGCGCGAGGCGCTGATGAGCAGCGCGGCGGAGGCCGGCCCGCCCAGCGCGTACGTGAAGAGCGAGCGCGAGAACTTCGGGTTGCGGTCGACGATGCTCTTGAAGGTCGTCATGTCCGCCGCCGAGACGGCAAAGAGCGAGGCCACGCGCACGTCGCCGGCGAGCATCTGCTTCAGCACGGCCGTCATGACGATCAGCGTGTTCTCCTTGTCCATGCACGGCTTGGCCGTGGCGAGCGCCTTGTCGATGGTGGCGTGCAGCTCCTCGACGTTCCGCACCTTGGCGGGCGTGGCCTCGTGCACCATCGGCCCAAACAGCGGCGACGTCGCCACGACGAGGCGGTGCTTCTCCGTGTTGCCGGAGATGAGGTCGGCGACGACGTCGCGCTCGTGCAGCACGCTCATGTACAGCACGACCTCGTTGGTCATCTCCGGCGTCGCCGGGGCCAGCAGGCCGGCCAGCGTCTGCTTCACGTACCGCCACGTCATCTGCTCGGACGGGTCCTTCGGCGCCACCAGCTCGGCGCCGAGCAGGGCGACGTTGAAGCCGCCGATGAGGATGCCGGACATGCGCGGCACGTCCTTCGACTCGAGCAGCGACGGCACCTCCGCGCCAACGGGGCAGTCGATGCACTCGTCGACGTCGTAGGCCTTCGTCTCGCCATCCACGACCACCTCCACCGCCTTGCCCACCGACGCCGCCTTCGCATCACGCACGTACACGAGGCGGTGCACAGACGAGAAGGCCGCCGCCGGAGCCGCAAAGGCCTGACCCGCCGCCACGGCCGCAGCCGCAGCCGCAGCGTTGCCGGGAGCCTCCGCCGTCGCAGCAGGAGCCGCAGCGTCAGCCGGGGCAGCCGCAGAAGTCGTCGCAGCCGTCGCAGCGGCGGGGGCACCCGCGCCAGTAGCCGGGGTGGCCGCCGGCGCAGCGGCGCCGTTCTTCTTTGGCGAGGGCAGCTCGCGCGACTTGGCGGCCGTCTGCGGCTGCGCGGGTGTCACCGGCGCCTGCGGGGCGTTGGCGGCAGCCCTGTCCTTTGGCGAGGCCGGCGAGGCCGCGTTCTTTGAGTGCACCGGGTAGACCTTCGCCTCGGCGTCCGGGTTGGCGATGAGCTCCTTGGCGTCGTTGGCCATCGTGCGCATCTTGTCCACCATGTGCGCCCGCCGCTCCTTGCTTTCCCCGCTGAGGTTCGGCATGTCCTTCTCGATCTTGGCGATCTGCTCGTCCGTGTACTCGATGAAGCGCGGCACGTTGCCGCTGCGGGGTGCCAAATTCTCCTTTGCGCAGAGCGTCGACGCGACACGCGTGACATCGCCCTCGGCCGCAGCGGAGCCCGGGGCACCGGTGAGAGCGATGACCAGCGACGTCCGCGTAGCGCCACCGATGGCGGTGCGCAGCAGCGGGACCGGGATGCGGCGGTCGTCCAGAATGGCCGCGGCCTCGAAGGCCTCGGTGGCGCGCAGCACGAAGACGTTCATCGAGCACAGGAAGAGGTCCTTGCCCTTACGGATGTGCACGATGGCCTGCAGGAAGACGATCTCCTGCGCGTCCGCCTTCTTGGCCAGCGCGTCCTTCACGTGCTTCTCGATGGCCGGCGCCTCGCGCAGCTCCACCGGCTTCGTGTCCATGATGCAGGGGCCGAAGATGGGGTTGGAGCCGAAGACGATGTCCTGCGGCTCCCCGCCCGGCTTGGTGAGGTCGCGGTACTTGTTCGACCCGGTGATCGCCGTGGCGCTGAACGCCGCCTTCCACTTCTCCTCCTCGGAGAGGCGCGACAGCGACTCTGTGAAGAACTTCGTGATCGTCTTCGACACCTGCGCGGACAGCTTGTCGCTGGTGTCCACCGCGATGAGGCAGACGTTGTGGCCGCTCTTCACGTGCGAGGCCATCATGCGCAGCACGCCCGACTTGTCCACGTCCGCCTCCGGCCCGCGCATCACCTCCGTCGCCTTGCACTCCACCGGCTTGCCGGCCGGACCCTGAAGGATCACCTTCTGGCCCGCGTCGCTCTTCTCCACCTTGACGCGGTCGCTCTTCGGGTCCTCGATGACGAAGATGCTGTGAATCGCGTTGGTGTCCTCGAAGGCCACCATGTCGTCCTCAACGCCGTCCTTCTTCGCGCCGAGGCTGCGTTTCGGGTCCTTCTCGTCAACGCCGCGGGTCTTCTTATCGCCGTCCTTGGCCTTCTCCTCCTTCGCGTCCTTCACGTCCTTCTTGTCCGCGTCCGCCTTTGCGGCGTCGTTCTTCTTGGCGGGCTCTTCCTCATCTTTTTTCTTCGCCGCCGCCGAGGCGTCCGCCGCGCTGCTGCCGCCCTCCGCCTTGCTCGCCGGGATCTTGCCCTCTTTCTCCAGCAGCTTCTGCGTCTCGGTGACGAGGTGGCGGTTCTTGTCGACGTCCTCCTCGCTCTTCAGCATCTTCGCCATCGTCGGCATGTCGCGCTCGCGGCGGCTGCGGACCTTGTAGCCCGACTCCACGCCCCACATGCCGTTCACCCCCTGTCCGCCGAGGCCGTACATGGAGCCGATGCCGCCCGGGCCGTAGAGGGAGCCGCCGCCCATCGAGCCGTACAGACTGCCGCCGCCGTAGGAGGAGAAGCTCATGGAGCGGCCCATCATCGAGCCCATGCCGCCGCCCATGCCGTACATGGAGCCCATCGGTCCGCCCATACCGTACATCGAGCCCATCATCGGGTTCATGCCGTACATCGAGCCCATACCACCCATCCCGTACATCGATCCCATCGGACCGCCCATGCCGTACATGGAGCCCATCATCGGGTTGGCGCCGTACATGGAGCCGCCCATGCCGCCCATCCCGTACATCGACCCCATGCCGCCGCCGCCCATGCCGTACATCGAACCCATCGGACCGCCCATGCCGTACATGGAGCCCATGCCACCCCCCATGCCGTACATCGAGCCCTGCGGGTCCATGCCGCCCATCGAGCCGTACGCGTTCATGCCGCCAGCGTCGCTGTTGCCGTCGTTGTTGTAGTTGTCGTTGAGGCTGCCGTAGCCGGACATGCCGCCACCGTACATCGAGTTGCCGTACGGGTTGCCGCCGCCAGCACCCGCGCCGCCCATCGGCGCCGCAGCCGCCGGGTTGGCCGCGCTGGCCGGCGTGGCGCCGTTCGCCTTCGCAGCACTTGGTGTGTGCGGGGCGCCGCCAGGCTTGCTCGCGCCGTTCGCCGCGGCCGCCGGCGCCGTGCCGGAGGACGGGCGGCGGCCGTAGCCGGCAGCGCCAGCGCCAGTGGCCGGCGTGGCCGCGTTCGTGGGCTTCGCGCCGGAAGACACCTTTTGCGCTCCGGCCGCCGGGGCCGCGCGGTTCTCCATGATGCCGCCGCTGGGGGGACGCGGGGCCGCGCCACCAGGCGCCGCTCCAGCCGGTCGCTGAGCTCCTGCGAGAGACATCGCTCAGTCAACGCAACAACGAGGAGGGAAAGGGAAAACAAAAAGGATTAGCACGATCAGAAGTTGGTCAAGCTAAACCTGATCTGAGCGTTATGCTGTCGAGAAGAAGAAGTAAAAGAAGGGAAAGACCCAGGCAGGCAAAAATGAAAAGGGAAGAACAGGAAAAAGTGCTTGTGAGAGAAAAAGAAGTGAGGAAACAGAGGGCTTTTTTTTTTTTTTGACTCGAGGAAAATAACAATGAGGGGTATCTTTACTTGTGCTTCGGTTTTGTGCCTTGACGGTCTGCTGTACAGCTGTGTGCAGCAAAGACAAAAGGGGACAAAGAGGGAAGGTCAAGAAAACAACGAGAGATTGCACGTACGTGAGTGCGTTGTGTCAGCGTGCGTAGGTGTGTCTGTGCAGCTGTTGGTTGTGGTTTTGCGTGACAACAAGAGAGATGTGCGGTGTTCACTAGAATAATAAACAAAAACCGTACGAGTTCACTTCAAAGCTGACAAAGAAAAGCGTAGTTCTTGTTTTGTTTCTCTTTTTTTCTCTGTTGCTGTTGGGGAACAACGGAGGAAAGAAAAAGACAAAAGCTAAGCAATTGCAGTAGAGTGACAAGAGCGACAAGCGAAGACGACGCGCAAGGTCTCACACAAGAGAGATACAGCGAAGCTTGAAAGCGAGAACTGAAGAAAGATAATACTATGAAGAAGCGGACACACGGTCTTGATTTCCAAAGCTTTGTGAAAGACAAAGGAAAAACCTAGCTAGATGGAAATAAAAAGAACAGAAAGTATGTACACAGAAGAGTGAAAAAAAGAGATTAAACGACAGAGTTGGTTTGGTCGAGAAAACAAAAGGTATATGCCAACGAGAAAAGTTTAAACTGTTTTGCAAGAAATGAAGATATGTGCGAGTGTGTCAGCGCGAGAAATGGGGAGTTGGAGAAGGAGAGAGAGAAAAGCAATTTGCAAAATTCAAGTGAGAGATGTTGGGGGATGAGCGGCGTGA